>CAJUYH010000012.1:127671-181652 GCA_910591685.1 Galerucella tenella
TCTACTATTAAATTATTTCCAATTAGTAATGAATCACCCTGTATACACTGTGGAAACCACTTATGGAATAAAATTCTTTATGTCATTATTTTAGAAAATTATAAAAAATGCCCAGACACGTCAACTTTTGAATTGAGTTGTGCGTTATGTAAACATAAACGTAAATGTACAGGGTGATTCACGCAAGTATGCCATAGTCGGTGTTGTTTTTTTTAATGAAACACCCTGTATATTTGCATATTTTTCAAATCCTCTTAATGAACCGATTCCAACAAACTTAATAGTGTATGGTCAATTATGAATTCTACAGGGTGAAATTTTAAAATTAATAATTTATTATACACTTGAATACTTGAAATATTGGTACTTTTTTACTTTTTTAAATTAGCTAAATATGGATTTATCAAAAATCTAAACTAACTAATAATTAGACGCCAATAATTAGACAAAATCGGTAAATAATGTGGATTGCTTTAAATCGGTAAATAATGTGGGTTGTTTTCTATTCTGTCAGTTGTTGATGTGTTGACAGTTTATACTGAAAAAGTAAAATATTTGTCAAAACACTCTTTCCTTGTCGACATAATGAAATATTTAACTAAGACTCACCAAATTGAGATGATCGGGTACGGGGATAACTGCAGAAGTCAAGTTGAAGTGGCAAACTTATTTAATCACAGGTATTGCCGAATTGCCTAATATTTCACAAAGTACTCAAATTCATTATTCATAACTGTTAGGACATAGGCTAAGGGTAGATTGTTTGGACCAAAACATGGCGATAGGACCAAATATACCTCAATAAAATATTGCAGTGGAAAAAGAAAATGGGCGTTGAAGTTGAATTTTTTTTTTCGTTTTTTGCTAATACTTTCACTGTATATTTCTCGATTATTATCAAAATCGGCACAAAGGCATAATTTCATACAGGCAATATTATTTTATGTATTATTCGAGATTTTGTTACAGGGGGAGCCTCGTGAAGGATTTCTGATGATGAAATTGACTGGTATCTTTTTCTGACGAAACTTTTTAGTAATTTTGATTGGAAAATATGACATAAACATAATTTCTACGTAATATTGGTAATCTTGTTCAAACACGATATTCTCATTCGTCTTCGAGAATGACGCAATTGAACAGGTCAGAGTATCGGAAGGGGATTTCAAATATTACTTCATTTATGAAAAGTGTGCTTTGGACTGTCAGATAATTGCTGCTGGTAAATGACATTTCTTGTCAGTGAATACTTTTTGCTGCGAGTTTATAGTCAATTGTTGCATTTTTTAAAGCTATCATATACTTTGTCGATTGAAATGCCTCGTCACAATCATTTTACGAATAGAGAAATGTATGTGTATACGCACAAAAACATTTTTGCGGGCGCTCTTTAGCTATAAGGTATGAATTGTTATATCAATACAGAAGGCAACCTAATCACAATACTTTTTCAAATCTATTTCATTGTTCGGGTGAAACCGAGTCATTTCACTATAAAAATCAAAGTGGTCGTCCGAAACAAATTTCACCTAATCAAGAAGTTTAAGTTTTGGTTCAAATAGATGAAAATCCTACAGTGAGTTCACGTCATTTGTCATCAGCAACAGTATAAATCAGCCATCCATCATTAGAATTCTAAAAAAAGAAAAGTTCCACCCTTATCACTTCACTCCTGTTGAAAAATTGCTTCCCACGACGGTTACAGTCCTGCCAACGTATTCTTATCAAAAAAACAGGGTATAAGACAAGTGATAACCTTGAGCCAACACACAATTTTGACAGTGTTAATCCACAAATCAGTAGGGAGTTCGTTGTTCAAGCTGATTTCTCCCTATGCGTTCCCCCCGTCATCTGACTGACACGTACACTGTTTGTTTTTGTTCCTCATTATGAACGCACTCCTTATATCATCAGTCATTTTAAACTAATAGCATTTTTATTCGGATAACTTTATGTTGATGGGTAATTTCAAGCAGCAAATATGTTAAAGATAATCTCCTGGGTATACAAAGTGATGTTGCACAAGTTTTTGTTGAACTACTATCCCTGAATTCTCAAAATATTTGAATTTGCTCATCATTGACCTAGGTTAATGATAGAAAAAAATTAACAACCACTAATAGAGAAATTCAACTTCTAAGTTGGATAGGAAACGCAATTATTGTCAACTCCATAGCTAGAGTGGAAATAGTACATTGTTCACAGAGGAGAAACAGCCTAACATTCCTGGACGACTGTGAAGACACATAGTCCAGGAATAAGGTGAACATACTATTTTTCCGCAAATCGCTTAAAATTAATATAGATTAATATGAATATCAATTAATTTTCAAAATACTGTGAATAATTTTATTTATAAATAAATGATGATTTGAAATTACTTAGGTTATTATGGAAACGTATTAAGATTTATTTGTCAAACTTTACGCATATAAATTTAATTGGTGGTGTTCTTGAAAATAGAATGATAAGTAGTGATGATGAATTTTCCATTTCTTGAACTTCTCCAGAGCTGGTTGAGGCAGTGAATACTGTTTTATCAGAATTATTGCCAAAGAAATCAAGAGAAAAGTACGAGTATGCATATAAACGTTTCCTCATAAACATTATCATTCCAGTCATTTAAATAGAACACTAACAACTGTAAGGGTGATTGAAAGAACAACACAATAGACAATGGAAGAATACGACCAGGCAAATACATGGGAAGAAATTCATAAGAGAACCATTAGAAAAAGTAGCGAAAGAACTGCTCTCAATGAGCAGGAACAAACTACGCACCATAACGGGGCTACTTACGGGACACTTTCCAACAAAGGAGCACCTAAACAAAATAGGGCTGTATAACGGAGACCTTACATGCAGAAGATGCAAAAAGGATACCGAAACAGCTCTGCATATACTATGCAACTGTGAGTCGCTGGACCACAGAAGACAGAAACTGTATGGCAGAACCCAAATGACTCCAGAAGACTTCTACAACAAACCAGCAAAGAACCTGTATAAGCTAATACAGGGAACGGATTGGCTGAATAGGTTGTAGTCAGAGCACTAGGAGTATCAACAATAAGCCCAGGAGTCTGAGGTGGTACCGGCGAGGGGACGGCTCCTTAGAAAAAGAAGCTGTAAGGAAATATCAAATGTCAAAATACCCCAGCGATTTGCGGAAAAATTATGTCTAGTCCTTTTATTTACCTACTTCCATAAAAAAATCCTCCAAAAGGTCCTAAGTTGAACAGTCGATTACTTCGCCTATTCGGCCACCCGGTGCGTGCTATAAATACCAATTTGAAAATATAAACAAAGATATAACAGCAACACTTACCTGTAGGTTAATAGTCCGATACCTCACCGACTAGGATAAAAAATATGAATTTCTACTGTTAACTATGCTGTAGATTCAAAAGTCTCCCTTTTATTTGACCATTCACGAGCATTAAGATATAAAATCCAAATAACCACAAATAAAAGTCTATTTCTTTGAAGTACTCTTTAAAAACCAGAGTAATCTAAAAATAATGATTGATGATGGTAGTTAAGAGACAACTTCAACCATATAAAATATAATTTAGTCCTTTTTATGGCCAAGTAAATAAGCGCTCACCATTGGGTGTATAATTTTGTCGACCATTTTTTTTGTTATTATAAAAGTAGAATGATATTAAAACACTTTTGTAATAACATGTTTTCGAATGGAATTACTATGGGTTTTTGGTAGCCCTTGTTAGCGGCGTTACAAAATATAGGTTTTGACGGATAGATTGCAGTTTGTACCATGTGAATGGAATGCCTTTTTGACTTCGTAGGCCTGTCAAAATATTTTTTGTAATTCCCTGAATTATGAAATAAATTGTCTTTCTGCAACAGTTGATGAATAAATATTTTCTACGGATGTAATACAAAATTATTATTTCATAGCCTTGATTGATGATACAATTATACTACATTGTATATCGACTAAGAAAAGCCTAACTTTCTTGGACGACTGTGAAGCAACACAGAAAAGACAGATATTAATTAATTTTGAAAAAATTGCGAAATTCGTAATAAAATTACTTGGGCTACGTATTTATGTTGAATTGCATATAAACTCAATTGCTGGTGTTATCGAGAGTAAAATAATTAATAATGATGAATTTTTCATTTCTGAGACTCCATCAAAGCTGGTTGAGGCGGTGAATACTACTTCATTGGAATTATTGCCAAAGAAATCAAGAGATAAGTATGAATATGCATATATATATATATATATATATATATATATATATATATATATATATATATATATATATATATATATATATATATATATATATATATATATATATATATATACAACTGTGAGAAAATATCATTATCATTTCCTTACAGTTTTGAATTTTCCCACCTTTTCCAAAAAAAATTTTGTCTGGAATGTCAAAATATCCTAGCGATTTGCGTAAAAAGTAGGTACATTGTGTTACATATATTTCATTTTCCCATTCCTTTTACCAAATTGGTAGGGAATCAATTCTTGACGGCAATAGAATAGAATGTTTCCGGGAATCACTCCTCTACTCTTCTCTTGAGATCATAATTACGTATTCTGGTACATAAAGGAGTGAGGATGAAGCAGGAACAAAGCCACAGCGATGCCAAATTTATTGACCAGTCCGCAACATAACTTGTAGACCAGATTCGGCGTATTTGCGTCTCATCATGACAAGGTATATGGTCTCCGTCCGCGAGCTAAAAGTCCAATGACGGACTGAAGACACACCAAAATCGAAATCAATATAATATATGTTTTCCAGTAACGTGAGTGTCAAAGTTGTGACAGTAGCTACATCTTCACTCCACCTCCAACCGTGAAACAAAGTTCGAAAAATCTGACAACAAACCACGTGGGTTCGAAACAATAAATTATTATTACAGTTTCCTGTAATATTGTCGTATTCAATAAAGCGCGTTATCAATAGATATCGCAGAATAATAATTATTCTAACGCTTTATGTTTTGAAAAATATTTTCCGTAGACAATGACCAGTTAACTGAGGAACAACAACTACTTCCCGTGCTATAGGCTCTGACGGATATTGAATTATACTTCAAAGTCCAACGGGGTTGGTATATCTACAAGATATTTAACACCAACCATTCTGGTTTGCGATCATAAGGGACAACATAACTTGTAGACCCGGTTTTGGCGTATTTGCGCATCATCAGTACAAGGTATATGATCTCCGTCCGCGAGCTAAAAGCCTAGTCAGCTTTATTAAATACGACAATATTACAGGAAACTGTAATAATACTTTACAAATAGAGTTATCGCTATATTATCATAAATTTTAATAGCCCAGTGTTGAAATGATAATAATAGTTATGCTATAATATACCAATCGTCGAACATCTTCCATAAGTTTTTCTTGCAACAAAAATCTCACAAAACTGTATGAGAATCAGAAAAAACAAATGCGAAAGGATCTCCTACAAAAACATTTGTTAAAATTGTCACAATTAGTTGGTCTGAAGTACAACCCAATATCTAACAATTTGTATACCTACATATTCTCCCCAAAATCTAGTTTTTTATTGCAATTATTGAATATTGTGACATCGTGAGTTTATCCTGGATATCTCGCCACTGAATCGATTAACTTCAATTCTGCATTGAATATCGCTTGCTGATTGATAGAGGAGAGGTTTTTTCTGTTACAGAAAACTTCTGCATCATTACCTCCTAGAAAGCAACCTGCTATTTATACCAGGTGACTGAATACTTACGTGAGTGCCATCAATAACTCTTGGAAATCTTCGATATTGTAGAAATAATTTTGTGCTATTATGCACCTCCCCGATGGTAAGTGACAATTTTATGTAATGTGGTCGTATTTTTATTACTCTATAAGTAACCGATACATCTACACCACCAAAATCAGCAATAAGTACACTGCAAATTGGTACCTGTGGAATAAAATATCAACAGCTGATTCATTGGGGAGACGCAGTTCTTCCTACAAATAATTATAAATATCAATGTGTAGTCGTTAGATTCTCTCAACTTACCGATCATATTGATATTCTTATTGGTATTCAATAAACATATTTAATTGTTAGGCGAAATCTTCCATGAAATCACAGATAGTCAAAGTAATGAAAATGGCCAGGACGTGTACGAATTTGAGTTGATTGAATTGATAATTCAATGAAATTGTTTAATATTAAATAATTCAATATAATAATGTCTATTTTAAAAACAATGTAGTTATTAATTGTTTCATAGTTGTCAAATAGAAAATAGACACGTAAGGTGATGTTGGCATACAACGACCGTGTAAAGAGGACTATCTTCTAGCAAAAGAAATAGTCACATACGAGCGGAGTACTTGGGCAATACGGTCGTTCAGACCATACAAGTCTCCGGGGAAAGACCACATCTTCCCGATTTGATATTTGGCCCCCCCTATTGAAAAAGTCTGCGCGCGCCTATGTCCGGCTTCTGGAAGATATTCCAGTTCTGGCTCGAGCGGCTGACGAATGCTTGCGCAAGTACTACTTCGCAACCCCATACAGGGCTATGATCCGGGATAGAGAATCCTGGGGAAAAGAGAGGAATACACAGCCTCATGGGACCGTCTGGTACACAGATGGCTCATACTCCGGTGCGCAGATAAACCTAGACAGAGGTTATGTGGATCGACGCATAACCCTATACACTGACAGTCAGGCAGCAATCAAAGCCTTAAGTGTATATACCATCAGCTCAGGACTTGCTGACGAATGTCGAGAACGACTTGCAAGTCGGAACGCAGTGCGGCTAGAATGGATTCCGGCCCACTCTGGTTTTGAAGGCAATGAAATGGCGGATGCACTGGCTGCGGAAGGGGCGGCAGCTCCTTTCTGCGGCTCGGGCCCGACCCTGGGCGTAACAAAACAAACAATGCGCAAGGAGACGAGGAAGTGGCTGAGGAACCAGCACCTCGCTCATTGGGATGCTCTGCAGGGTCCTAGACAAACCAATCTTCTACTGAAGGGATGGACTTATAGACACGCTAGGGCAGCTATCAAACAACCAAGGAGTAGGAATAGGGAGATAGCAGGACACCTAACAGGGCACTGCTGTGTGAGGAAGCAACTCTACAACCTAGGAGTAGAGGAAAGTTCCCTATGTAGGGGTTGCGGCATGACTGACGAAACGTCAGTCCATGTTCTCTTAGAGTGCCCACACTGGGCTGTACTACGCAGGCGAATCTTCGGAGTCCCTGTTATGGCCCTGGAGACACAAGCAGGCATCCACTGGAAAAGGTTGTGGCCTTTATTGAAGGGCTCGGCTTCATGGATGTCTAGGTAGCAGGAATGGCAAAATGGGCCCGCCAGTGGCCTCAGTGAAGGAGCCTTGGCTTGAGTTTGTCTAGGTCAAGGCTCGCCTGCACATTTAGTAGTAGTAGTAGTAGTAAGGTCATGAACGTGAGGTCATGACAGTGAGAGATCACGTGAACGGATATTCGACCTAGGGACGTATGTATATATGCTGATGAAGTATACAAGTGGGCATTCAGATATATTCAGATACATTTAGATATATTCATGTGTACATGTATTCAGATTTAATAGATTCAATGTAGTTTATCTATATCATATTTTATTCACATTTATGAGGCTTAATTACAGCTTAAGCACATCTCTTGTCATAATTAGTGTAATTGGTTAAGTTATCCAATAAAGCATCATCCCAGTGAATTATGTAGTTTCCATACGACTATTTAAGCCGCTCCCAAAGGACCCGGAATTCCACCAGTTCATGACAACACACAATACAACTTTACCTCAGGTTTTCGCTTGCGTTATTGAAAAATATCAGGTTAAGTGTTACTTAAATAGGTACATTTGTGGTGTGTGGTTTTTAGACTGTCAGAAATTATTATTTAATATTTAGGGGTAAGTACACACTGACTAAAACATATACAATATTATAATGAAAGTGAAACTTTTATGAAATTGCTGTCATCAAAATTTCACTTGCTTGAATTGGAAGATATCACCTGCAGTATTCAACTTTTATACTTACGGATTTCAGGAGTGAAAAACCTACTTCAAAATGACAACAACTTGTATTGTAGTCGGTTGTGGGAGCCGTTCAAACCGCGACCAAGTAAGCTTTTTTAAGGTCCCAGCTGTTTTAAAGAACACATTTTTGGTGCACAAGAATGAATTAAGTAAGAAGCGTAGAGAAATGTGGTTAGCAGCAATCAATAGAGATGATTTAACAGAATTAAAAATCAAATATCAGGCTGTATGTAGCAGGCATTTTGTTCAGTTCTGTTCAATAACAATATTTATAAAAACTAAGAAAAGGGATATATTCTAAATAAAAAATACTAATCAAATGAACAATATACTAAACACTAATAAAATATACTAAATTGAAGCAAAATATACTGATAAATTTGACTAAAAAGTCTTGAGCACTGCTTATGACTGAATAGACAAAACTAACCTATCTGTTTAAATTGTTTGCCCTGCACGGCCATATTAGGTCACGTGATCTGGAAATTTTGACAAATAACATGACTTGTGAAGTGTGAATGTGCTTTTATCAGAGAACAAAACATCTTCTAATTGGATCACATTGTTATCTAGCATTGGCATCATTTTATGGAGATGAATTTTACTTTCCTTTCATAATCGGAAAATTGATTGTGGCTTACGTGAAACAGTGGAGCAGCTTTTCGACCAGAATTATAGGGTAAGTACAGTACACTGACACTGATCTCTACTGTCATGTAGGGAGACAACAAATTGCTAAGGCTATGAATTTTATACGAAAATAAACAAAACATTTATGAACCCCACGGTAACCGTTATCGATTTTCAGTAGTAATAACCCAAGGACATTGATAATTGTTCGAAAAAATCTTATGACAGATTTCGAAAGCTTGTTGCTTGGAAACAGACCGACGCCGTAGGCGGAGGTCTGTTGCCTACAAGCAACAAGCTTGAGAAAGTTGTCATAAAATTTTTGAGCATTTATCAATGTCCGAGGGTTATTCGGATAGAAAATTTTTTGTTTCAGTATTACAACCAAATCGTGACATTTCAAAATATTAAATATTCGAAACTTCAAAATCGAAATAAATCAATATGTATCCATAGAAACGTGTGAAAATTGCCCATGGTCTGTTTTCAGTGTAATGTTGACATGATTGGCTGAGATCGTTCATATGATATAAAATGAGGAAATTTGATTGGTTTTTGGAATGGTCAAAAAATGTTCGTTGAAATGAAATTTTCATTATTTTTGTTGATGTTTGGCTGGAATTGCGGATTATTTAAGTGACTTTTTAATATTTGAAGAGTAACTATATTGTGTATAGTGTCTAATCTTGTGTTTTATAAGTTCTTCCCATCTTTTCCACAACATTTTCCTGCAGCAAAATTTGAATGGCTCTCCTTGTACTGAATCAAATGATTCCTCTGAGCGGTATTATAACGCTTAGATTTGATAGAACAAGAAACTCCTTTAAAATAATTAATATCTGTACTTATCCTATCTTTGAGACTTGAAAAAAAAAGAGATATAAATGTTAACGCCAGATCAATTCTTCAATGCTAGTTGACTCTAAATTTCGAGTTTTTGAGGTTGTTAATGTTAATATAAACATGAATTGTATCGTTCATGATAATAGATAAAAGATATGTCACTATCACCATCTATTATCTAATTATATGACCCTACCTTCCAACGAAACCAAAATATAACCTCTAATCTTCTTCTTCTTTATCCTTTATTGGGTAATATCACAAGGGATAATTTGCTCTAATCTTCAACGTGCACTTTGGTTTGCTTACAAATTTGACAGTTTCCCTCATCGCTCATTGGCCACATGTACCGAATCGAGTGA
Source organism: Galerucella tenella (assembly GCA_910591685.1). Taxonomy (NCBI): domain Eukaryota; kingdom Metazoa; phylum Arthropoda; class Insecta; order Coleoptera; family Chrysomelidae; genus Galerucella; species Galerucella tenella. The sequence goes on from CAJUYH010000012.1 coordinate 137,553, forward strand.
CGTCACTTCTATGCCGATAATTATCGGTTGCAATTCCGAGCGTCAAAAACCGTGGCATACAGAATAGCGTTATATTAGTCTTGTCGGCCGCGCCACCGATGGCTGTTGTTAACATACCGATACCGACGACTGTCAATGCCGCGTACAGAATAGCGCTCCCAGGTTACCCGTATTCTTGCTCAATGTCTGGCCATTTTTAAATTAAATTCACGTAAAATGGTACTGGATACATTATTGACCCCGAACTGGATTGTACTATGTGTAATACTCATGAAAAGGAAACTATTTATAATGTTTGATAGTTTGATTGTCCGATTTACACAAGAATGGAAAGAAATACCCCTTGCCTTGAGAATGTGAACTCACTTCTGCATGCCTTAAATAATATCACAATTTTTGAAGCTAAACATTGTTTCAGAAGCAATAATAGTATATTAAAGTATTAGTGGATATTAAGGTCTTTAAAACACGCGCAATTTTTCGAAATAGAGCAAGTGTTTCAAAGACCAGTTATCCACGAATACTCTACGCTATTTTTTTTATTGGTGCACTTTGAAATTATACAAACTGGTCTATAACTACTACAACAACAAGGAATGGAAATCATAGATGGAAATAAGAACTAAATGTCAAATGGTTGAATTCGTGATGTATATGATGTATACCTTGCGTTGTCATAGAAATGAGAAAAAACAGACTACATAATTGGTATTTTGATGGAAGTTCAACCTTATTGAGTTCTGTGAATGTCAATAGTATTAATTTAAATACCATTTCCCAAGATTTGAAAAATCGAAATATTAATATTTCAAACAATACCAACGGCACTTTCCATTTTAGTTTATGAATTTGACATTGTTAAATATTGTTCCAATAAAAGTTTTGACGTTACAAACTACTCCTGTCAGATCAATAATAAAAAAATTGTCATTGAGACATGATTTAGACCATAGATTTAGACTTCGTTTCTCGAGTTGTTGATGTTGCCATGGTAACTTTAAAACACGCGCGTTTTTTAAAGTTCGATTTAAACACGCTGAGGCGTGCTTTAAATAGGTAAAATGGTTCACCAATAAAAAAGATTATTATTATAGTTTAATACTTGTCACTTTCCGCCGATAGCTCTGAAACGAGGACCTGCGACTCACGCTGTGATAACAATATTTTTTATCAGTTCGTAAAAGTTTCTATAGGTATTAGAGCATTATTATATTAATCAGTGATTTGAAGTCGATTAAAGACCTTGCAATACTTTTGAGCAGCCTGTGCCCAAGCACTTTGAAAGTAATAGGTTCTTGTTTTTTCATAAGACTGGTAAAATTAAGATTTTTTGTTCTCAAAAAATAATTTCGTGCGTGTCATTTTTAATGATAATGTATTATTATTTTTATTCAGTATCTCTTCTTTTGAAATTCAACTCAATCATTTTTCAAAATAAAATTGAATTGAAGGTGTAAATTCAATCCTCATATTGATCTACTATTTTTTAAACGTTTATCCCCATTCTATTATTAAATAATTTTCTCTATCATTTGCCAACGATAATAATTTACTATTAGACATTCTTTACAGTTCCCACTATTTTGTTTCATATGTCAGTCCGTGAAAAAATTTCATTAGAATGTCTACAAAAATTATACTAAGTACTCGATTTCTCACAATAATAAAATTTTATTTGCTGAGCTTGGTGGAAATATGTGTTTTCAGCCGATAAAATCTCATTAATTTTTCAAAAGTAGTTCAAATATTATGCTCAATGTTTTCCAGTAGAATTTGATTCACTGAAATTCGAGGAAATTAATCTTTTTTTCAGTTCTATGAAATAACAGTTTTCTTTATGTAATTGATAGTTATTTACGCAACAAGTGCAAAAAGTGAGTGTTTATTGCACGTTGCTACGTTCATGCAAAAACCAAAAAAATTTAGGCTGCTCCAAATTTACTGGAAATGGCATAGAATTGAATGTTTATGGTTGTCATGATGACAAAACGTTGTAGGAAAATGACAGATGAGTCAAGCAGTTTTTTTCACTAAATATAGTTCAATAAAATTTTGTTTTTTGCATGAACGTAGAAAAATAAAATTCAAGTTCCTCTTTCGATCCACCGATTTCACTTCAAAAAATATTTCAAATTCCTTCGAGTGTATTCAATTATTCCAAGACAATCGCCAGCATCATCGACAGCAATATGAGGGTCCATTTGTTAATGTATTTTTGAAGTGAAAGCAGTGGAGATTAGATTTGATGAGGTGACTAGTTGCCCTATTCCACTGCGACCTTTTCAGATCCATTGTGGCCTTCGGAAGTTAGGTTATCTTTCCAGACAGATTATTTTCCTGGAGTCAATCATTTCCGACACTCAACTTTTTATGTAGCTTATTGTCAGTGGCTGCTCATAGCCTAGTACAATAAGACGCACATTCGCCAGGCAGTCGCGCTAGATTTGTTGTACAGTTACTTCCTATAATAAAAATTTTTTAGAGGGGGGAAATGCGCAGAGGCACCATCTGGTTATGTAACATCAGTGTGTAGGAATATACCTCACTACAACCCTTTCTCTTTTAACAAACCTCACTGCTAAATGAGGTTGTCACCCTGGACCCGCTTTCGCATTACAAATGGTGACCCGTTCTGTGCTAGTTGGGCATTTGCACTGTTCATCGTCGATCTGCAGAAGGCTGCAATTTTGAATATTTGTCCCACTGTCCATAACTTTGTAAATATGTACCTGATGTAACTGATGAGCCTAATCGCTTTTTTTAAATCATCGATGAAGCACTGACAAACGAACCTTCATCTACAAATAAATGGTCAATACAACGAGACTGAAGAAATTTCTATCCGTAGGGGGGATCTTCCAGGTTTAATCCCTCAGTCCACTTCGGTCCATTTTGGTTTTGTTTGGCAATGAACCCACTCTCCAATCTACTTAACGATACTGATTATGGCTATAAAATCTAAGCCAAAGGAAACACTATCTGCACTATTTCACACCTTTTATAAATGGATGGCATCAAACCAGCGTCAAATTCAACATTAACTTAATATCACTAAAAAATTCTCCAATTATATACAAATAGGATTTGGATTAGACAAGTGCAAATTCTTATTAAATATCGATAAGGGTGAAGTCGTTAAGAGAGATGTGTTACTACCTGAAGGGAACATTATAAATGCCATGCAAAATGGTGAAACCCACAAATATCTAGGATTTCAGCAAGCTAAGCTACTTGACCCAAACCCAGCAATCATAAGAGGCCACTCAAAGGGTAACGTTATTGAAATCCCAGTTGAACGTAGGAAATGACCCAAGGTGATTAACACCTACGCTATGTGACATACTCGTTGGGAATTCTGAAGTGGATAAAAACAGAACTGGAAGACATCATCAGCTATTAGAGCCACACTACTAAGAAAAAAGAAAGGAGGAGCTCTAACGGACATAGTTCTTTTACATCACAAACCAGTATCTAAACTCTAAGAATTCGTCATTGGCAAAGCTCAAATATTTAAATTGCATGAGCTGGTTGCAAAAGCAGATAAAAACTTATCTCACTTAGAGCTTGTAAACCCTGATAAGGAACTTAAAATAGTTATAGACCCTGACAGACTAAGGAATTAATACCAACAATTACAAGAAATTTGTCAACATAAAACAATAGTTAAAGTGGGGCGTATGATCTGGGGACAAGGATATTAATTACACGTTTGAAAGCTACATTTTATGTGTGTCATACCGGGAGTTTAAAGTGGAGAATAGAGTATGTTATATCAGCCCCAAAGCATCGGCGTGGGGACTATGGTACAAGAAAATGTTATATTGGCTCCAGATCTATAAATGCTCATTATGCTAATAATAAATTTGTGCATTACTTTTACGGACTACATGCCAGATAATTCAATTTTTGTTTGTAGTGATTTTTTCTTTCTACTGGCCTATTTTTAAATAAGGGTAACAGTGCGATTTCTATTTTCTAAATTTGAAGCTGCATATTTAAAAAAATTATTAATGTGTTTTTTAATGTTAATTATAGGTGGCTCAATGTCAGGTATGCGTAAATAATAGGTTACCCAGAAAAATATATGCAAAAAACAACTCAATTAAAGGACTACCTATGTAGTAATGACCTTTAAAATATTTATCAACGTATATGATGATTGTACAATGGCTTTAGTTTGTAGTTTTTTTTGGGATCAGGTAAACACCCCAAAATTACAAATTGGTTTGATTAACTGAATATATTTCCCCCTCTCATTTAATTCATAAACCACAAACGTTCAAGTAATTTACAAGTAATTTTAGTTAAAAGCTATTTATAATTATTATCAATTCAATTGTATTTAATAGTACCTATGTTAAGTACCAAGCGTAGAAAATATTACAATTCTTATTACAAGAGGTTCGGATTCAGTAATAACATGTTCCTAGAAAAAAAAGATTTAGGTAAGAATAATTAAATTATAATAATAGGTACATGCTGTTTTATGGAGAATGAGTAGCATAATATGTAAAATCTCTTCATACAACGCAAAGGCCCTTATTTTAATATACTTTTAGTATGAAGTAATTGACGAGGTTTGTCTGCCTGGACTGTCTCACGGCGTTTAATGAGAAAAAATAGAAAGGGTTATATATGTTCCTGACTTTAGATTTGGAGACAACAAAGCCAGTTCTCAGGGCCTTGTTTTCTGATGGAGATTTAGATAGAGAAATTGTATTTCGATGAAAGACAAAAAATAAAGGGCACCACTAATTTTATTTCATGAAAAAATTTGAAAAAAAATCAAACTCAAAAAATAGATTTCAAATATCACAAGTATGTAGCAAAAAGGGGTAAGTATTAAAAAAAACAAAAACAAAATATTAAAATATAGAACCGGTGAGCTATTGACAGAATTCTACACAATTCACTTTCCTGGTGAAGGAATCTAGCGATTTACACATCCCGAAGTTTTTCTTCCAGGAACTTAACTGTGCTGTGTCTTTATATATACAGGGTGTTTCATTGGGAAAGGGCCTAACTTTAACTGTAGATAGGTGTAGATGGTGCTTCCAAAAACCTATATTTAATGTGTCTTTTGCACTTTATAACCGAGATATATATAAATATATATAAATTTATCCTATTTCTTTCGAACCTCATAACTTCCGAGTTACCCTGTATATTATTTTGAAATTTGGTACACGTGAGAACCATTACCTAGAAACTACATCAAAAGCATCTTCATAAAGATCCGGTTTAACAAAAAATTTCAAAACTTGTTTTTCCTAAAAATACCCTGTATATAGATTTTTTTGAAATTGTTATTTATAATGGAAAATATAAGGAATAGAATAGAATAGAATGGAAATATAAAAAATACAATCTACTTATCTCCTTTTTATTTTTCCGCAGACAATTTTACCACCAAAAATTTACCGTCAGTTATAATTTATGCACGTTTTGGGGGTTAACAATGGTATCGGAGAGGTTTTTTCTATTTTATAGCTCGAAATTGAATCTATTAAATGCATCTAGAGAAGCATCCTAGACATTCAATTAAGTGTGTATGTTCACGAGTACAGACCACTAAAAAATGTGATTACAGGGCCGTACTTGGGATATACTCATTCAATAACACCCTCCATAAGGATATGTATTTGGAAACTATTAACTTATACACTTAGAATAACATAAGTGAAATACGAGAAATAAATTTATACTTTAAAAAACGGAGAGATTTTCATTAAGTTTATTAATTGACCTGAAAAAAAACAAGAAATTCTAACAGCAAACGAACGAAGCAAATCTAACCTACAAAAATTGCTCAAAATGACCTCCATTCTGCTCTATATATAATAATAATATAATATCTAAAATCAAAAGTACCTATATGCTACCGAGATCAATAGCAGAGAAGGACTTTTTCGAAGAATAGAGAATTCCTGCGGAGAAATCAGAAAAAATCCAGATGTGATCAGAAAAGGCCAGTTCGCAATATTACAAAAAGGGCAAGAAAGTCCATAGAGCAGAATGGAGGTCATTTTGAGCAATTTTTATAGGTTGGACTTGCTTCGTTTGGACAATGTTGTTGGAATTTCTTATTTTCTTTTCATGACAATTAATAAAATCTCTGGAAGTAAAATTTTATCTCTTTTCTTTTACTCTTGTTAATTTAAATGTAGAAGTGCATAGTTTCCAAATACATATTCTTATACAGGGTGTTCGAAATATTCGAAGCTTATTGAATGAGTGTGTCCATGTACGGCTATGTAATCACATTTTTTCGTGGTCTGTACTCGTACTTCGGGCTGAAGTCCTGGATGTGACGCTTGCGTCAAGTAGCGTTGTAAGTATGGTAAGGGACTGGCATGTTAATGATGATCCGTCATTGTCGGATCACAATTACATTTGTTTCAGTTACAGGGTTGCTGTTGAAAAACAATCAATCAAGTATAGGGACCCCAAGACTACCAACTGGGAACGGTATAAACTGGATCTCGCAAGGAGGCTTGGCAGTTTCCCTAGGAACTTTAGCAATAATGATGAGATTGATTGGGCCATAGCGGAGCTGGGCTCGATTATTGTCTCGTCATATGAAGAAAACTGCGCCGAAAAAACGAGGAAGGAGGGTAAGGGCCACAAATGGTGGAACAAGTCTTTGGATTCGCTACGGCAACATACCCGGCGCCTATTTAATAGGGCTAGGAAGACAAAGTCGGATCTGGATTGGGAGCAATACCGCCAGAAACGAAATGAGTACAAGAGTGCGGTCAGGTTGGCTCGAAGAGATGCCTGGCGGGCCTTCTGTGAGGATATCGTCTCGGTACCTCAAATGTCAAGGCTGCGCCGGATCTTAACGAAATCACCGGACAGCGCTCTAGGCTGCATGGAAGCCGCACCGGGTGTTTTCACCGAAACCCCGGTGGATACCTTGCAGCATCTACTGGAGACACACTTCCCCGGTTGTGAGGGAATCGAGCGGGAGTGTCCTGACGTGGGATATGTAGGTATACAGCGACCATGTAAAGAGGACTATCTTCTAGCAAAAGAAATAGTCACATACGAGCGGAGTACTTGGGCGATACGGTCATTCAGACCATACAAGTCTCCGGGGAAAGACCAAATCTTCCCGGCTTTGCTTCAACAAGGCTGGGAGGCCGTTGGCACAATTCTGGTGCATATCTTTCGGGCCTGTTTGGCACGCAGGTATGTCCCTGAACAGTGGAGGCAGGTGAAAGTCGTCTTCATACCCAAGCCGGGTCGTACCACATATACGGTGGCTAAATCCTTTAGACCCATTAGCCTAACATCCTTTGTGCTGAAAACACTGGAGAGGGTGGCTGATCGATACATAAAGGAAAAGGTTGGGCTTAGGTATCCTTTGCACAACAACCAACATGCTTTTAGGTGTGGCAAGTCAACTGAAAGTGCCTTACACCAACTGGTAACTCAGGTGGAGAAGGCGCTGGAAAATGGCATGATCGCCCTGGGAGCTTTCTTGGATATACAAGGGGCGTTTGACAGCACCCCTGTAGGATCCATGTGTAGGGCTGCGGCAAATCATGGAATAGAGCCAATGATCACTCACTGGCTTGGGGCCATGTTGTGCAACCGTACAGTAGAGGCCACATGGAAAGACCATGTGGCAAAAGTAATCGTCGCTAGGGGATGTCCGCAAGGGGGTGTTCTTTCGCCCACATTGTGGAACCTAGTCATTGACGAGCTAATAACCCTTTTAAACGGTGAGGGCTTTCTAACGATTGGGTATGCCGATGATATCGTTGTACTTGTTGTTGGAAGGCACATTACCGTTCTCAGGGACCTCATGCAAAGGGCTCTGAATAGGGTACATGGGTGGTGTAACGAACACGGACTTGCAGTTAATCCTGCCAAGGCTGAGATAGTTGCTTTCACCAAAAAGAGAGGTATAAGACCTGAGGGTCTAAATCTTGATGGAGTACCACTGCCGGTGGTTGAACAGGTGAAGTATCTAGGAGTGATCCTTGATAAATCACTGACATGGAAGGCTCATCTTGATAGTCGCCTAAGCAAGGTGACAAACACGTATTGGGCCTGTAGGAGAGCCATTGGTCCGAGGTGGGGACTGACCCCCAAAACGATCATATGGTTCTATAGAGTGATTATGCTGCCTATGCTCACATATGCGGCTCTGGTCTGGTGGCCGAGGGTAACCTTGGTCACGGCTAGATCGCAACTGGCACGCCTTCAAAGGGTGGTCAGTTTGGGGGCAACTGGCTGCATGAGAACTACACCAACTGTTGCGATGGAGGTGATCCTTGGTCTTCGGCCTCTTCACCATGTGATCGAGGCTGAGGCGGGGAGGGCTTTCCTGCGCTTGAAACGGCTGGGATACGTGCGAAGAGGGGAAGAGTGCAGGCACGTCAAGAAGCTCCGGCTCCTGGAAGATATTCCAGTTCTGGCTCGAGCGGCTGATGAATGCCTGCGTAAGTACTACTTCGCTACCCCATACAGAGCCATGATACGGGATAGAGAGTCCTGGGAAAAAGAGAGGAATACACAGCTTAATGGGACCGTCTGGTACACAGATGGCTCATGCTCCGGTGATAGAGCAGGGGCTGGAATTTACTCCAGGAACCCAAGAACACAGGTTTGTGTACCATTGGGTGAGGGTGTATCTGCATATCAGGCCGAGATATATGCTATCTTGGAATGTGCGCAGATAAACCTAGACAGAGGTTATGTGGATCGACGCATAACCATATACTCCGACAGTCAGGCAGCAATTAAAGCCCTGAGTGGGTATACCAGCAACTCAGGACTTGCTAACGAATGTCGAGAACTACTTGCTAATCTTGCAAGGCGGAACGTGGTGCGGCTAGAATGGATTCCAGCCCACTCTGGTTTTGAAGGCAACGAGATGGCGGATGCACTGGCTGCGGAAGGGGCGGCAGTTCCTTTCTGCGGCCCGGGCCCGACCCTGGGCCTAACAAAACAAAGGATACGCAAGGAGACGAAGAAGTGGCTGAGGAATCAGCACCTCGCTCATTGGAATGCTCTGCAGGGTCCTAGACAATCCAAACTTCTACTGAAGGGATGGACTGATGGACACGCCAGGGCAGCCACTGAACTACCAAGGAGTAGGCTAAGGAAGATAGCAGGACTCCTAACAGGGCACTGCTGTATGAGGAAGCACCTCTACAATCTAGGAGTAGAGGAAAGTTCCCTATGTAGGGGTTGCGGCATGACTGATGAAACGTCAGTTCATGTTCTCTTAGAGTGTCCACACTGGGCTGTATTACGCAGGCGAATCTTCGGAGTCACTGTCATGGCTCCTGGAGACACAAGCAGGCATCCACTGAAAAAGGTTGTGGCCTTTATTGAAGGGCTCGGCTTCATGGATGACTAGGTAGCAGGATTGGCACAATGGGCCCGCCAGTGGCCTCAGTGTCGGAACCTTGGCTTGAGTTGTCCAGGACAAGGCTCGCCTGTACATTTAGTAGTAGTAGTAGTAGTAATCATACATACTCAATTGAATTTCTAGGATGCTTCTCAAGATGCATTAAATAGATTTCATTTCAAGTTAAAAAATAATCAAAAACTCTCCGATACCATTGTTAACCCCCAAAACGTGCATCAACGAGTTTGGAAATTTTTTAATAAGCCGGACCTGCATTATCTTTATGGAGATGCTTTTGATGGAGTTTCTAGGTAATGGTTATTACGTGTACCAAATTTTAAAATAATGTACATGGTAACTCGGAAGTTATGAGGTTCGAAAGAAATAGGATACATTTATTAAACACCCTGTATCTCGGTTATAAAGTGCAGAAGACACATTAAATATAGGTTTTTGGTTTTAAGGAACAGCGCAGTAACAGCCCAGTGACATTCTGAGATGAAAGAGAGATGAAATTGTGCGATATTAATGATTTAGGTATCCAATCCAAAATTATTCTCTCAGAGATTCTGGACGGATGATATCTACCTTATACTGATGAGGCGCAAATTCGAAGAAAACGGTCTATGAGTGATATTGTCCCTTCGAATTGCAAAGTAAAATGAATAAAGCGATCTGTGGTGGAATAATCTCAATAAATCCAACACAAATCATGGCTAATTTTCCTCAGGAAACGGTTTTTTTTCTTCACAAAGAAGAAATAAGACAAAAATTGGATTTTCAAAAATTTAATAAATAAATGCACTTTAAAATATAAGTATATAAAAAACATCAATAACTCACAAATCGTACAAAAATAATAAACACCAATATTTATAATCAAACAATAACTCTTCATATGATTACAAAATTAGCTTTTAATAACAAATTAAACTTGGAAAACTATTTAATCAAATACCCTGCTTTATTTACACTTTTACTTAATTTTGTTGGGGCATTAAAATGACATCAATTTTTGAAAACGCGTTCAAAAATAAATAATAATTGGATCAATCTAATATAGAATCAGTAATTTGGGGAAAGAAATCTGTGATAAAGTTTAAAACAGTGATTCTATCAAAAGCAGTCGTCCTTAAGTCAAAATAGCTCAAAAGTCAAAAACTCCTGATGGGAATTATCAAGAATTGCTTTCAATAGACGAGTGAATACAGTCAACCTAACGAATCGAAAATGACAGATAGAGGAGGGCGTTATTTTTTCGTCCAATTTTTGGTTTTTCTGATGTAATAGTATTTCATTCTTCTACCTTTGTCGTACCAGGATGATACGTTTATGTGTAGACATAATATTACATTAGTATTTTTGGCCAACTCGAAGATTTAAAATATCACAAACTAAAAAGTACATACTTTTCGGATACGGATAAGAAGATGAACCAAGAGATAAAATGATGTTTGAATAAAATACTTTGTCCACGACTATTTGATAATTTTAAAATTTTACGTTTGCTTTACAAGTATAATGACGTACAATATTCACCCGTGGATAATAGGTGTGGATGATGAAAAGGTCGAATGACATAATTATATTAAATAGTATTCTCAGTTTGACAAAAAATTTATACCTAAACAGGTAATTCATAGTCGTGGACAAAGTATAGTATTCTACTCACATATAATGGCTATTAGTCACTTAGGAGATTATGTCACTCGCCTGCGGCTCGTCACATAAACGCACCTTCGTGAATAAAAGCCGTCATTTCATGCTTGTTGAATAATATACTATTGGCCAACTTTAGTAGGTATATTGGCAATCATTTCCTGAATCTTTTTTTAACGATACTCCTATTTTATCAAACCGTTCCAACTTTTACTAATATAAAAACTACTATTCGACTGCACAGTTTCTTTCCATCACATCAGTCGCAGCGTATTGATTATTTTTAAATTCGTGAAATGTGAATTTTTTTTTCCATTTTAGTGTCATAATATATCCAAAGTGGCACCATCTAATTTCCCAATATGTTGGATAGAAGTTATTGATATCTACAGTTTCTACACTGACTTTACTACTTATTTTACGAGAGAGATTAAAAAGTAGAGAGCCTATTTAATCTAGAATTATATGAAGTGAGCTACGTCCACTTAAAGTATATTCCACAATATTTCGTTCAGTCGGTATCTGATGTTAGGATTTAATAATAAGTTTATAAATTAATCATTTTACAGTGAACAGTAGCACATCCGTAGTTGGTAAAATTAGGATACAAAAAAAACTAATCATTTTACGTTCCAAACATTTCAGTTATAAAATAATCATCCTATGAGGCATTATCTTTTCAAGAAACCAGTACCATACATTACTATGCTACTGTTATCGGGGCTGCGGGTTTTCTCTTGTATCAATCCTGTTGAAATTAATTTAAAACGAATTATCTTGGAATTGAGTATACTTGGGAAATTTTATACTGGATGTGCACACACTTCAGAGAGAGAATACACGAGAATTTTTTCCATTTGATTTGAATTCTTCGAAATATAACAAAACCAACTATCTTACAGAATATAACGCATTGACTATCCATAATATTCTTCCGATCTAGTGCCCTTTAACTACTTTTGTGCCCTAATTCAAAAATATTCTTTTAAACACTAATTTTATTCAAACACATTTCACGATACCGTTGCAAAGTGATTTTTTCCCTGGTCCAATTAAAATTTATTCAAGTAGTATCTATTGAAAATTGTTGTCATTTAGTACCCACATACAGTAGATTTGGTTATTTTTGTTAAGTGCAATTCTTCTAAAATAGTTCGTAAAATCTAGGATTTAGAAAACACAACCACTTTCGAGACGGCTCGAATATCCAAGACGTATCCTTTTTGGAATAATAACTTAATTTCATTTTAATTTAATATTTTGGTTTTTACCCAGCACAGAAACTAAACCTGGATTATTTCTTGAATGGCGATCTTATCTGAGCAAACGATGAAGTCAAATATCTTCATGCTGAATTAAAATTTTACTTCACGTTTCTAATGATTGGTAAAACTCGAAATTAGTCCATTCATAACTACACTCAAGGAGTCAGAAAAATATAAAAATAGATGGAAAAATGTATGAAAGAGTAATTGATGTGATGAGAATGGTACAATTAGGATCGGGAAGGATTTGGGTGGTCTGACGTTGCAAAAGATGAAATGATTATAAATTTTGAACTAAACCATACCATCTAAAATCACATAAAGTAACACAAAATTTAAATATTCGTTTGATCCAGTATTTTTTCCTCTGTCTTATAAAATAGCGTGAGTGAGAAAATTGACTCAACAAAATTATTTTAACTCATGTTCCGCTTTATGGATTTTGACAAACTTAAAAGCTACCATTATAAGAGAATTCAATGCCTGATAAAATACGAGGCTTGTTCAACTGAAACCCATCTTTGGTCAGGTTAGCCTTGGAAACAATTGTAATCATTCAACTGACGTTTTCCAACATTAGTAGTGTATGCAAACGTCACACTGATCTGTTTATTTCGTTTATATTTGACAGCGATTTTAAGTATTGTGACTTTGAAATGGCGTTTGTTGTTAACAATCCGTCCAAATGTGATAAGCGTGCGGTCATTCAATTTTGTGTGCAGAAGGTGTGAAAGAAAATGTGCAACGAAAGAAATGGAGGATATTAGAGCATCCACCCTATAGTCCCGATTTATCGCCTTGCGATTTTCACATCTTTGGGCCACTAAAAAAGGCGTTAAAAGGTAACCGTTTTCAGTCGGACGCAGAAGTACAAAACGCTGTGAAAGAATTCTTCCAGCAGCAGCCACAAGAATTCTATAAGCAGGGTATACATCGGTTGGTGAAACAGTGGGATATGTGCCTCAATTGTAGTGGTAGTTATTTGTAACTGTACTTGTCAATAAATTTTTCCTGGACCAAAGATGGGTTTCAATTGAACAAGCTGTGTATTATACAGCGTGTCCACGGATGGAGTGAAAAATTTTTAAATATGAATTTAGTGAAAATGTTATTCTTGATAAAAAATTTTTCTTGTTCTGAAACCCCTTATAATGAAATAAAATTCAAAATTTTCAAAACCCGTCCACACTGAAACTTATACTAATTCGCGAAGACTCATAATTTTCATATCTAAGGTTTTTAGGGGTGGTTTTATAGAAAATTCAATTCTAAATCGAATGGCGTAGACTAGAACCTTGCAAACCTCAAGGTTCCTGAGATATTAGCCAATATGTGAAGATATGTCAAAAAGTCAGACTCCAGGTTTTCATAATACTGGCCTGAAGAACTTGAATTTTATTTCATTTTATGGGGTTTCAGCACAAGCAAAACTTTTTATCAAAAATAACATTTTTCACTAAATTAATATTTAAATTTTTTTCACATATAGGATACTCCATCCGCGGACACGCTGTATAGTTCATATAATAGCCTTCTTGGTTTGCGTCATCGTTTGTGACGTATATCCGGGTTTTGGGTATGTCGTTTATTTTATATGTTATTTTGACATATCGCTTACCTTAAGTTTGAAAAATGAAATCATTAGGAATTAATAAAATATTCACTTTTCAACAGGTTAAGCGCCAAGCTGCTTTTTGAAAAACTTCCCTCCAGGCCAAGATATTTTTATTATTTTATACTCATCATTTTAGGTTGCTACAAATATCCTGAAATCAGCGTTTAGTAGTGCAGGGCCAGGGCGGACACGTTACCATGCTAAAGTGGATGGGAGCGTATCCGCTTGGCCTGACCGGAACCGATAAAAATTTTTAAATCGGGCGGTCACCCGTGTCCGCCATGGCCTGGCAAGAATGTCTCGTATCGGACACCGGTGTCCGCTATGGAGCTTAACCTGTTAAATAATAATTGACTGTAACAACAAATTACAGACCAGAGGAGAACTGTCAGTGGGACATTAGAAAATGAAGTAAGACACATATTGTCGCTACGAAAGGTACGTACCATCCTATTTTGAATTAGGTAATATCTCCCGATTGATAGGTCGCGCTTGCGCGTAATCTAAACATCAACTAATCAAGTTTTTTAATGTGTGTGAAGGAATTTAACAAACGATGACGCACACCAAAAAGGTTATTATATGAAATCTATCATCATTTTATTTCAGTGGCTTCAACAATTGCAATGTCAGCGTGATTTAGTGTAATAATCATATGCCCTTCTGTTTTTGATGAACATTTAAATGGCGATTCTTGAGATTCTTGGCTGCCCAAACCTTCTTACAAATGAAGTGACGCATTTTTTAAACCAGCATATGGGTGGATAGGAAGAGGCATCATATTCCCGGGGCCGCCAATATCTCACGACCATTCTCAATACGATGCTCACATTCTACCTGAAAGTATTTCTAATAACCTTCTGCTCTTTTAATGGTCAGATCAAGGTTCTAGGCTCTGTTCTTTCTTCTTTTTCTGTTTTTATTTCTGTATCCATTTCTATGGCAATAATTTGTCTATAGCTGGAGAAAAATCCGATTCATTTATATATATGGTTCATTCAATAGCCTTTTTGGTGTGCGTCATCGTTTGTGACGTATATCCGGGTTTTGGGTATATCGTTTATTTTATTTGCCATTCTGCCATAAAGCTAACCTTAAATTTGATAAATAAAATCATCATCAAAATTTTTATGCCAGAGAGGATTTTCCAAAAAGAAAAACGGAAGCCACCGATCGTTGATACGTTGATTTGACAGTTGTATTATTCACATTTTATATCATGTTAATATAGAATTAGAATTAAAATAAAATTTGTAATATAATTATATTAACACTCGGTATGTCTTTATATCTTAACAATCACATTATGTTATCAAATACTGTATTCCCAGTTCTTAGAAACACAAAAATTCTCATTTTTTCATAAATAAATATTTCTTGTTCATTCAATTATATCTATGTATAAATATGCAAGTTTTTAAATTTTATATTATTTCTTCGGCGTTGATGCAGCGATAGAAATTTTTATTCAGAATTTTCGAAAAAGAAGGGAAAAATATCTTGAATTGAATTCTAAAAAAAATTATCGTTGCATTATTACTGTGGCAATAATCTACAAAGTGTAGTATATTATTTTAACAAGTACATAGAGTATTGGAATGCAATAAACCCGTATCTAACAGATGTTAAGTTGTCCACCGCAAATTCAGTTTGCGCACTATACAGTACTTGAAACCTGACCTATAAAAAAATGAACGCAAGTGTTTAAAAATTGGTTTATGTCTTTTTTGTTTCTCTCATAGCATAGTTTTCAAATATTTACTATTACATTATCCTATGATATTTCGTGAATTTTGGGTACAACTCTGTAATATCTGATAAACTCCTGTTAGTTAGGAGATTATTGCATTTCAGTACACCATGTAGTAGTTGAAATAAACTATAATAATGTCAAATCCCTTGAACTCTAGATTCTGGACCTCAAAATTTTATGATTCAACTAGATATGCAAGTTTCTCTGTAGTAGTTTAAAATTATTTTTTGAATTCCGCAATGATTTAACTATTGAAAAAAAAAACACACGAGGAGTCAATCGTAACTATTTTCCAATGTATTCAATTTAAAATTCAAAACTTATACTGACAGCAAAAGTAATATTTAATGTCTTCAGTCATTCAATTGTTTCTAAGAACTGAGATTTGTGGTAAAAAATTCTCCAAAATATTCTGCTTTAGGTCAATAACTGAAATATGATGAATATAAAATAGCATTCATCTTTTCCAACGTAGTCCAATGATAATCGTACATGCGCTACCAAATGTTGAACAACTCTAACTTTTTCGTTAAGAAAGCATCGAGTTTGACCAACGCATTTCAGCATAATTCATAAGTACCGTTGGCAGGTGTTGGGAAGTCACTACTTTATATTGAAAAGCCACCGGAATATCGAAAGAACGGGTATAAGAAGGTTCTGACCAATTTTAACTTAAAACATCTCAAAATTCAGACATGTTCACTGTCAAAATACCTTCAGCACTAATAACTTTTTTAAATGAAACTGTTTTTAAAGAATTCCACTTGATTGGAAAAATATATATGGAAATTAGGGGTGATTTTGATAATTATTTCGATTTTTAAAATATTATCTTCATAATAACTGAACTTGCATTTGATGCGATGCCTACTTGATGTTTAATATTTTGGCTATACCAAATAGTGACTGATCTATATCTATATATGGATAGATTAAACAATGTAAGGGTCCACACAGTAAATTCAACATCAACACTAAAACTAATAATACGTCCACATGAAAGATTATCCTGAAAAACATAAAAGAATAACTTAAACCATTGTTAGACAATGCATAATTAACCCAAAACAAACAAAAATATTTGACATTTACTAGATACTCATATTATGGCATGTGCTTCGAAACATAGTCCATGTTGCGGGTGGTTGGCCACAACACTGTTTTTGTACCTTTCTTCCTTCGAAGAGCAGACTGGTTTCTCAAAGGGCCGGTTCAGCATTAAAATAATATACACTTAAGGGTCGTCAACAAGTTTTAAGTATTTTATTGAATAACAAACGTTCAAAATCAGTACATACATATGGGACAATAAACGTAGACAAGCCTTTCAGTTTGCAATAGGAAGTAATAGGAACAAGCTTACTCTTTCCCTTGTTTTCTTCAAAGCACCATTCACTATGAGATTTAATTTGAATTTAGGTTTTTTATCACTGTTATTATTAAACTTTATTTTTATGGAAAATGCACTTATTATGAAGGAAAATGCAGGAATTGATATTGAGAATGGATTTGACAAATTTGGTCGGAAATGTCGGTTTATACCGGGAATTAAACAACTTAACACACTGTCGTCGACACGTTATCTCTCGAGACTCTACACAAAGACTCCTTTTTTTTGACGCGAAAAGTGCGTTGCACACGCCAGCCCTTGCTTTCGAAAACTGTCTTCAATGACTTAGGGTTTCAGTGGCGCGCCGATGGGAATTTCGAATGGCAACAAGGAATTAAAATTTATGAATAATGCAAAACGAAAATTTGTTGAATGCGTGGTTTCAACAGTCTAATTATGACATATGTCATTGAAAACTGTTTTTATATTGTACGATATGGCAACAGCGCCTTGTTTTGAGATGACAAATGGTTAAGACACTGTCATTGTCATGATTTCACTAAAATATGCAGGATCACTCGCTCCCTTTTTCTTTTCATTTCTTCCTGTTTATTTCCACTTAGGTTTTCCTTAAACATTCATAATTTAGTCAATAAAAGGAAATTTAAGTCTGATATTCCTAATTATAATTTAAATCAAATGAAATTTGTCTCAAAGATCGAAAAGGAGAAGCGACATACAATGGTCGCGTTCATCCCAACAAAGTTGATCAGGTAGCGATTTTTAGAGTGATCCATCAGTTTGTAATTCTGCTGAACGCGCTGATAAAACCATCGACATAATATGTCAAATGTTAATGAATACAACAACAACTCAATTTTATCTGATATATACAACAATTATGAAATAGGTATTACTTCTAGCCATTAAAAAATGGGATTAAATTACGATAAATTGAACTCCCCACTTTGGAGCAAACTATGAAGAGTTGAATTTCCTGACAAATTATACAATTTATTATTGAAACAATAAGTCACACCCAGCTGTTCACTCATTTTCACTGAAATACAAACTAAAATATCTCCAAACAAAGATATTTATAATATGTTTCCAGCATATGTCATAAATGACAGTTAATGCATCATCAATCGGTAGCGTGTAGCGTATTTTAATTCTGATTGAAAAAATGGCGACTGATACCACATCGCTCAATCTGATCAGTTAACAAAACACGCGTTCAGCAGAAAATTGATGATCGCTTCAGTAGCGCTACGTTGTGATGAACGCGACCAATGGTGGTTTCTTAACCATTTGTTACCCCAAAACAACACTGCTGCCATATCTTTTACTGAGGCTTACTGAAGCGAATTTCTGTCCTGGTGATTATGCGGTTTCTTGTATGGGCGAAGAGAATACATAAAAGGTTCAGTCTCGAGGTCACACTAGAATAGTTGGGATGGCAAATGTAGGTAATTTAGTCTTGGAGAAGCACAGGAAATATGAAAGGGTGGCAGTGGAAGAGGCTAATAGATATCTAATCTAATTTAAAACACCATGAAGGAAGGTATTTTGTGAAAAGGAATATTTCACTAGTTTTGAGATATTTACAGTTAAACTAGTCAGAAATTTCTGGAAAACTTGAAAATAAATAAATTAAAAAACACAATATTTACACCAAAAGATTAAAAAGTACATGTCTCATGTGAACAAAATATTGATGTTACAATCGATATGTTTCAATTGAGAGGACGTTCTGTTAATAAATATTATCAATTATTGGTCTCATATTTACACATAAAACTTGATTTTGCTAGTCTTTTGTTTCAAAGATCCTGTTGGAAAGAAATCCAAATATATCAAAGACAACAACGTTTAATATATCTGTTCAGGACTTTCTGTACTTAGATACAAAATAATTGTAAAATATGATCTTCATTGTTATTAATCATACAAGTTTTTTATGATTTAAAATTGGATTCTTTCAATATTCACGTTAATTTGTTCAAGTGGAATATTTTGGAGAATTGTATATTTTAAAATATCTATTCTATGAACATTAAAAAAAATTATGAAACATCCGGAAGACCTATCAAGTACAAAACTCAGTCTGTACAAAGTTATAAACTTGGAAAAAACAGTGTATCAAATGTTTTTGGAATTTTCTTATCGTAATTTCATTATCAATTCATTTTATATTTACCTACCCACTTACTTATTGCTTTTTTTGTTTATAAACCCTCTATTTTCTGAAAAGTACCATTCTTCACTTTCGACAAAATTTACAATTTACTGTTATTATAACAATGTTTATTCCAGGTTTATAAAACACGCTCTTTATTATAAATTTATTTGTTAGCACCTATTCAATCCATTTCGGTTTGATTGCCTTGAATAACCATTGATGATATGCATTGTTTATATCGCACGGCATTAGACTTAATTGGCCAGTCTTTGGATGCAGCGCCATACATTTCTTGTGGACTCTGAAATATTGAAACCAATACAATAGAATTAAAAATTAACAAGTTTAAGAATTGGCGACAGAAGAGAAGAGAAGAAAGCATATGAACCTCTTTTAAACTTTATTTTCTGACTTCCATAGCAAATGGAAATTTCATCAAATAAGTCTACCCATCGAAGAATTTTGTAGTAGGCTTATGGTATAGAGTTTTTACAAACAAATTCTTTCCTTTCAAAGATTTTATAGTACTCCCATAATGGGAGAAATTTGTCCAAATAAATTTAAAAAATTGATCGTACGCCCATGGTAAATGGGAATTTTCAACAGTAATTACTCAAGTGGTGGTAATTTTTTGATAACTTTAGCTAGATGTTACGAGTGGGATTTCCCATCTGGTCAAAAATTTTTTTGAAAAAAATTATTACCACGAATGTAATTCGGCTTGATTATTTTTTAAACTATTTAGCAAAATGTTGAGCAAATATGTAATTATTTTTATTAAACAGGTTATGTATGTATTTTGGGGTGACATTCACTGAGACCTAAAAGATCTATTGTGCCCCCATACTTCTACTCAGTTTCTGAGCAGAGTCTCAAAAACTAGTAGTTTCTTTAGTCCTATTTCCCGGAGGAATTTTAGGATGTCTGCAGACTTCAACTTAGGTAAATGTTCCTCTTCTATCCAGTAATCTCTTAGGTGCTGAACTCTAGGATTCTGGAGTGCTGTGCAGTTGGAAAGTATGTGGATGGAGGTTTCTTCTTCCATTCCACAAAATCTGCATTCTTCTTCCTCCACTATTTTGAGCTTTTCCAGGTGCCCATTCAGGCGACAATGTCCCGTTAGGATCCCTGTTAAAACCCTTAGCGCAGTTTCACTTTGACTTATGCATTCATTTGATCTCAACAGGTTGTAGTCACCCAGAGGAGTCTTTGATTGTATAAGCCCTACTAGATCCTTCCAATGGTCAGATCTTCTCTTTTTCTCGGCTTTACTTATTTCTTCCAATATCACATTGGGGCTGATTCCGCAAAAGGCTTCAGGCCCTCTCTACTTAGTCTGTATCTTGTTCTTTCTGCAACGCTTTCCACCACCATATGTAGTGGGGTGAGGTTGAAAATCACTTCCATGGCTGCCGTTGGCATGTTTTCATTGCTCCTGTAATGCATATACAGGCTGGTCTTTGAATTTTGGAGAGGTTTTCTCTCGTCGTCAATAGGGTAGTTCTACTACTTCACGCAATGGCTCCATAAGTGATGATTGGTCAACTATGGCAGTGTACATCCAGCTTAGGATTTTTGGGATACAACCCCAGTTTCTTCCTGCCAGATTTCTGCACACCATTAGAGCCATTTTTGCCTTGTATGTAATCTCCTTTTCGTGTTTGTTCCACAGGAGTTTACTGTCTAGAGTTAAACCTAGATACTTGACTTCTTGTCTCCATTCAATCTCGTTCCCAAGTTTTATGGTTTTGAGGTTGAGTTTTCTTTTCTTAGTGAAGGCTATCAAGATGGTTTTAGTGGGGTTGATGCTAAATCCCACTTGCATACACCAGCTATTTGTATAGTTCAGACTCTTTTGTACAATATCACAAAGGGTGTTTTCGAATTTGCCCCTGGCTGTTATGACAATATCGTCGGCATATCCTTGGCAGGATATTCCGAGGTCCGTCAAACCACACAGGAGTTAGTCAACCGTCAGACTCCACATTAATGGGGATGCTACTCCTCCCTGTGGGCATCCTCTGGTAGTGAAGATGGAGACAATGTCTTTGCTCGTCTTCGTCTCTGCTACTCTCGTGGTGAGCAGTTCCGACTTGTGCTGTCTACACCTCTTCTGTTTAATGCTCTTTTGACAGCCCCATGTGGAGTATTGTCAAAAGCTCCTTCTATGTCCAAAAATGCACATACTACAGTTTCTTGGATATCCTCCGTCAGTTGTACCAGTGCGGTCTCCGTAGATCTGCTTGCCGGGCAAGTATGCTGACATGGGTGGAGAGGTATTCTCTCTAAGATTTCCGTTCTAATATGGTTATCAATAGCTTTTTCGTTTTGAGTACCAACAATGTTAGACTAATTGGTCTGAAGGATAATAATAATGATTCCCTTACACAAACTTTATCTTACGTCCATGATAGATAGAATTGTTTGTTAATTGTGTTGCCTGACCAAACGTATTGTGTTGCATAAAAGCATGATGAATAACTAAAAGTATTGTGTGTTGCTAAAAGCATGAAGAATAACTAAAAGTATTTTGTGTTGCATAAAAGCGTGACGATGACGAAAAATCCAAAAAGGCACCTAAAAAAGTTTTCACTCATATTTTCCAGAACTTACCTATGTAGCAACGTGTGTGTGTTTTCATCGTATATCCAAGGACCGTCGACTGTACCTAATCGACAAAAAGTCAATTTTACACCTTGTCCGTCAGCTTCGATGCATCTTTCTCCTACTGCTAACTGTCCTTTCGCATTCAACCTTATCAACTGATTATTTCCAAAGCCGTGACAATGTTGAAGGGCCATCAGTGATGGAGGAGCTTTACCAAGAGTGTCCAAACACTTCGGGTCAACGACAGATCTAATAAAAAATTAAATATCCATTATAAAATGTGAACAGTTAAACAGGCCGGGAAAAATATGTATTATATAGTAAAATTGAAGGTAACTGTGGAAGAGAAACTTTGAAGAGCAACGTATTGTAATAAGAACACATGAACAGACGTTATAACTGGGAGTAAAATAGCGGGACACCCACAAAAAATCGTCTATAATGTGAAAAGCTGAAAAACCTCGTTTTAGTCGCTGAAAACGGTCTATCTTTATATTCTCGAGGGTGCTAAACACTAATATAACATTTTTTTAATCGGGGGAACATGGTCAAATTGACTTTTAAACCGAAAAAGCGAATAAAACGAATTTACGATTTTCGGCGATCAACTCGCGGTTTCTCAGCGAGTAGTTAATTTTTTTCACGAGTATTTAATGACGTACTCGTCAACCAATTCTAGAGATAATGACATTAGTCCGAAAACCCCAAAGCATTTTACATTCGAGTAATGCATTAAATACATTTTTTATGTACGATAAAAAAAGTTTAGCGAGGAAGATATTAATTGTATATTTCTGAATACGCAGTATTTAAATATATAAATCCAAGAAGTTTTTGGGAAAGTTTGAGTGATCAATATGCAGTAGAAAAAGCGGTAGTGTGATTTTGAGTGCTCTTGCGCATTACCTTTTTTCATTTTCTTCTAAGTACACGAAAACCTATTAAGAAATTCCATTCATGAATTGCCAGAGCTTTTGATAACCTTGAAAGGATCGTTTTACGATTCATTTTACCATAGGCGTAGGTGCATACGTTTTAAGATGACTTTAAAAGTTAAAAGTTTTTTCTTAAATATTGTAGAACAATACACTGTTAAGTTGATAAAACAATAGTCTTATACAAAATATTTATTGGTTTTTCCATATTACAATTTTCATTTTGTTATGATTTTTAAAATTTTTATTGACAAATTCTAATGTGTAATATAGTCGTACCATGAAGAAAAGTTTCATTGAATATTTTATTGGAAAATCAACACAAGTACAAGTTGGTTCGGTGAATCTTTTCCCATGCGTCATCATTCATATACAAACGCAATACATCAATACATTAAATTACACGCAGGTCGTAGATTGATGTTTTAATTAGGATGTGGCTAAAGTGACGGTGTGCGTTATTTACTATTGAAGCTAGATATTTGTAAATATTTCACAGCCATTTAGCGATTTGCTACCTAAACCTTTAGTTTGAGTTTTATAGGGTTATTCCGCAAATTTACTTGCATAAGAGTTAGAATTAATAGCAATTTCCTCAGTAGAAACTTTGCAAATCAGAATTGCCTTTTTAGTGTTATGGCTGGCAACCATTACTATTGGGCCGTTCCACCCATACGGTTTAACCATGAAAAATAGAAATCTTTTGGGTTGTGAAAATAAATAATAGATATTTCAAATATGTATATGTAAGACTCATAAATATATACAATAAATTTCATTTAATTTTTCTCATAGAATCAGAGCTATCACCAGTATTTATATCTATGGTAATTGGTTGAATGCTAATATCAATTATATTTTGGTCTCGGGCATACCACTTTTCTATAATTTCAAGAGTATGCCTAACACATTTTTCCTAAATTTGTTGATCACATTGTTGCAGTGCCTCTTTCCACATATTTAAAACAGAGCTATCTGAATACCCATCTTTACCAATATATTTATTGTAATAAGTTTTGTATCAAGCTTAATGTTGTTTGTTGTCAACCATGTAACAATCTCATTTTTTGTCGAATTAGTAGAAGGTTGCTATTCTAAAAGAACACTATGATATGGAGCTTTATCAATAACAATAAGAGATGGGTCCATTTCATATAAATATTCCATTGTTCATTTCTCCATGGTAATCAGCTACTCTAGATTTTGAACAGAATAATAAACTTTCTTCAGAGACAAATCCTTTGGTAGAACCAACATGAACAATTATAAAACGTTTACCATCATAACCATCTGGTTTACGTACACTTTTAGTGCTGTTGTCTTAACAGGAATATGTCCTCCAATTCATTTTTCTAACTCAAAATACTCCAACACATTTAGAACCAGCTCCTGTGTGCGTTTTTCCAGGCATACCTGTTCTTAAAGAAATCATTCATAAATAGTTCTGGTCTTTCAGAAAATTAGGTCAATATTTTCAACATTGGTGGAAGCAAAATATGTTTCATACAATTCAGTTTGATGGAATTCTATCCATAACCATGATGAAATGTCAATTTAAGGTTAGTTTTCATTGCGAAGTAAATAAATAATAAGTAGATAAATAATCTTTACTTACCACAATAATTCGAACACTCGGGTGTAAGTAAGTCGTTATAACAACTGTTTTTTCAATTAAATTCATATACAAGTGGCAAAAATATGAGTAAAAATGTGAAATAAAAATGTAAACAAAGTGTTTGGTCTGTCAACGTACAATTTCGCGTTAAACTTATCGCCGACATCCATCATATGGCTATCTCTGTTTGTTATATTATGTTGTAATGGAACAAACGGCTTCATTTCGGTGGTTTAGATTCTGTGAGTAGGAAAGAGATGTACTACAAAAAGTAGTATGTGAATAATTCCATACATGGGAAAAGATTCACCGAACGAACTTGTATGTACAAACTCTGTTGTTTGACTAATATTTATAAGTGATTCAACAATATTATATTCCGTAGCAACTTTCTCAAAATTCATTTGGAATAATGTTCCTAATACTGAGATGCATTGTACAAAATTTTCATGCGGCATATTCAAGTTTCCAAAAGTATCCTTATTCGTATTTTCATGAGCTCTAAGGTAACATTATAAAGACGAATCGTCCAAATTCTGATACGCTTGTGAATACGTCTCACATACGCTGCATGTATGAATTTCCGAACATTTTTTAATTTAATAACCACAAAAGTGGAATTGGAATAGCCTTTTTTAAAAGAAGTTTTCTTTGATGATGTTGCATAATCATGTCTGGTTCAAAATGAGCACCACATAAACGATGACTACTATTGTATAGAGTTTCTATTTTTGGCATCAAGTCAGTCCTATCGCATGCTTCGAGCCAAACTTTAGCTCTGAGACAAAAACAACAAATTAAATCAATGCATGAAACTAAGGCTCATAAATGTAATATGAAGATCAAATAATAAAGTATTATACATTTCGTATGAAAATACAAACAGTTTCTCACCCTTATGAATCCTTTGGAAAACAGTAAAATTTTTCATCACAATTATAATATTTATTGTTACATCCACGAACTACACACACACTACCGATTTCTTCTTTTTAATGGTATCCATTGCAGAAAAATGCTTATAAACTATAAAAATAATACCGAAAAGCCGTGAAAATATGAGCTGTAATAAATAATTTTATCTACAACTGTCATGTAACGGGTACGATTTGACACTATTTTTAGTGTCATAATGACGTATATTACCGCAATAGTGCGTTTTTGATTACATTACCGCACTAGTGCGGTAATGAGAATCTAGAAACATATTAATACCAGAATTAAATATTTAAAATAATACTGGAAGCTGCATTTTCAATTTCCGAAAGGAGATTTTCTTCGCTTGAACTCATTTTTATAGATTTTTGTTCATTCAACTTAGAAAATTTGATGACATAACTAATATTTTTTTTTCACAGCCTTGTTTGTCTTTGTTGCTAAGGTCACAAAATATGATACACAGTACCTTATGTTTGCAGTCAATATTATTAAAAATACGTTGGATTGAAATTTTTTTCAAATTTTATATTATAGGTACTGTTAATAATACTAATAAACAGTTGTAGATAAAATTTTGTACGTAACACGTGTGATAGGAATTATTAACGCACTTATGTGATTACACGACTTGGCCTACGGCCTAGTCGTGCAAACTTCACATGCGTCACATGTCCATATCCCACTAATTACGTAAATAACTATTATTCGCAAATTCACCACTTGCACTTTGGTTGGATCGCAGCACAGCACTGGCCGCCGGATGATATAGTCATCCGAACGACGTTGTAGGTCACAGAGAGCTCGGCAGTGTGACGTCACGAGATAACATACTGGTTCGTTCATATACTGTGATAATAATACAATAAATATACAACGTATACAACGCATTCAGCAAAGTGATTATATAATTAAGATCGAGGAAAATCAGGAAAATTGGGAAATTGGTCATTTCACCAAGAATTCATATCTTCGTCGTTTTTCAAGTAACAGCGTTGAAACTTCGTAGGAAATAAATCCTTTGTATGCACTTTACGTGCGCGTAGAGCAGATACTATGGGACGATTTCTTTTGTGGCTATTGTTCGATTTCAAATTTTAAAACGGCATTGAAAAGTATAGATATAGAGCTACAAAACATATTTTTCGATTTGTGTCAAATGCTGCAAAGTAAATCGAAAACACTTGGGAATTCAGCTGAAAATGACTGAATGCATGAAATAACTTAGGACCTTCACCCTTACATTTGATTTTATAGTTTGCTTCAAAATTTTCGTAGCTTAGGGTAACCAGCGACCAATGCCAAAGAAAGTTACCGGAGAAGATCGAGGAGAGTCATACATACATTATCGTAATGGCGCACACTGTAAGATCGTATATAGATAATTTGGCTAAAACTAAAAAAAGAAACTTCACCTTTGATTTTGCTGAGTGGTGCAACATAAAAGCCTAATAATTAATCTACCCGTGACCGCTTAATATTTAGCTTACTACTCATTTGTTTTGACATAGCTGTCACATTCTTTTTGTAAGTCGGGTATTCGCTATGTGCGTACCTACTGTCACCCCCTCGCGGCTTAAAAACGCAAGTTACGTCGGAGGCATTTAAACGTAAAGCTTATGAAAGCAACAATTATTATAAAGATAGGGAGCCTTTCAACTTCTACAATATGGATAATTTGAAAATATGAGTGCCTAATGACATAATGTTCAGTATTTTATAAGCGACTGGGTAAGTAATCGTTTTTAAAATGTATTTTTTTTATGTTAAGTGTAGCTTTGTAGGTTAGAATCAACGGAGATAAACGTTGCCTAAAATCATTAATAAAAATCGATTATTCCATTTGACATTCCAAGTGACATGAGCTGCTTCTTTTTATGTGTATCGATTGCACACAAATGTTCTTGATGATTTATAATAAATGTATTTTTGTACAACTGTCATTAAAAGTGACACTTTTAATGATAGCAAACAATGTTAAAAACGATTGTTTACATAGCAGCGTGTTAAAAATACTTTTAACACTAGTGTTAAAAATATTTTTAGCACGCTGCTATGTAAACGTCTGCCATTCACAACAATCTTTTGATTATTTGAATACTAAAATGCATTTTGAATTTATTGTCATTGCAAATTCGCTCGTTTCATTATCAAAATAGGGAAGTTGTACAAAAAACATTGTATGGTATCTGTGTTAAAAGTGATTTTATTTTGTTCGTGAAATTGTTCAATTCGCTCCGCTCATTTCACAAACGTTTTCACTCACAAAATAAAACCTCACTTTTAACACTCATATCATAAATAACTATTATGAAAAAATAAACAAACTACATGAAATTTATGGAGAAAACAAGACGTATATCAGTGTCCACTGTATTTTGAAGTGAGGTTAAGACACTCACTTTACTCTTTTTAGAGCTGTAATCCATTTTTTCCTTTGTAACTTTGTACCTTTATAACTTGTGTTGCGCAGTAGGTAACTTGTAATATTTCACATCACTGTTATTCCATCTTGTATTTTTACAATTAACAAGACAACAACTGTCGTGCCCCATTTTCCCCTTTATTTACATACAATATACCACATCAGCCTCCGACCGAATTGCGGAAATTCACCACTGCGCGCGCTGGGATAGTTTCGCCTATCCCCTCCAATGGTCGACACACAGCGAATAACGGCAGAGTTTGTAATAATTTTTGGTAAAAGTTTGTGTAGCTGGTGTTAAGTTTTCTCACAATTTGTCGTGATACTTTCAATTGAAGTTGTTATAGGCTCTCCCTATAACATGTATTTCGCAATAGATATGAGGCTAGTTCAATGGGAAAAAAGTTGTGCTTTTTCATGTTTAACAACAAGTTGTTTAGAAAATTATAACATTCCTAGTTAGGTATGCCATAGATATTCAAGAAAATCCGAATATTGGAATTTTCACATTTTCATTCCTATATTTTTCTCGGCTACACAAAGGCTTTTCTAGATTTACCATCCGACGTTTCATCTTTTCATCACCATTGCTCTTAACTTGTTTTTTTATATTTTCGCGTAAACTGTGAATTTTAAGTTTAATAACGTTAAATTTAATTTATTTAAATTCAAATATCCAAGTACCTATATTGTTTTATTGTTCTAATAAACATTTTTTAATTTGTATTATCACTACGAGTACGTGAAGATTTTTTCATCATTCAATAATTTTTATAAGTCCTAGTTTTATTTTTGAAAATCTCATCGCTTTTTCTGACTTGTTTATAAGTAGGAGAATAAATAAATTTAATAGCATTATCATATAAAAGACATAGTTCATTTACGATAAGTTTGCAACTTTGACATTTGTAGTAACAATTGCAGCCACTGAACAAAATCTAAATATCCAAAGTGTAAATGGAATAATTAATCATATAAAGGGGGAAGTTACGTTCCAAGAGTTGGCTGCCGTGTCCGGGGTTGCCAGATTTATGTCTTCAAAATCAGACAATTTTATCAGAATTTTTTGTGTTGGTTTGTCGCATTTTATAGTTTGTTATTTACATTGTGTAAGATATAATCTGTAATTCTCATAACGATTTAAAAGTGAGTATCGAACTCTGCGCCGCAATGCATAAGTTTTTATCAAGTGGTTTCAAGGAGATGGTAGCATATTTTGAGAGAGAACGAGATAATGGTGGACCGCTAATTCCTATTACTTCCGTGAGAGATGTAATTTTTTAATAAATACATTGTTACTTAATACTGCAATAACGATGCAATTCAACATGTGCATAAAGATAACATTTTCCAGTTAAACTTATGGTTCCGAACTTGGACATTTTAATATTTATGTATTTTTTATAATTTCTGATTTTATTTTTGAGTTGAATGTAATCTTTTACAATTAACAACTTATCAACATAATTTTATGCCAACAGCTGGAAAAAAATTGCAACATCATTATAAACATATACGGTCTTATCAATAAACACGGAGTAACCTAAGACTAGCGCTTTATTCTATGCTTAAACCATTAGTTTGACAGATACGCTATTAATAAACTCATATTAGACAAGGAATCGGCTACTCCGAGGTTCGTCTGGGACTAACTTTGGTAGTAATTTTAATCTAAGGAAATAGGTAGTTTAATCTCGGAATACTACGAATAAATATAATTTTAGTTTTGTTGAACTGTCATTTATGGTATTATAAATATGTTGTCTTGTCAATTTAGTTTGTCGTTTTTGCATTATCAGTTCGTATTATTATTCAGTGTAATTTTATCAATTATGTATATTTATCAAGTATTTGCTTTGGTTCAGTAAGTAGTAATTATTTTGCGATGCAAGGAAGAGATTATTATTTGGATGATTTGAAAATGATGGAAGAATTGGAAGAAGCAGAGAATATTCGTCCGATCAGGAAAATTTAATTTTATAAAATTCAGGCTAATCCCTTAATAACATTGTTAGAAGAGGAATTGAAAGCTATTAAATTAAAAATAAAATTTTTTCATCAGCTTTCAATTAATTTCCCATTTCTTTTTGTTGCACAAATTTTTCATGTTCTTTGCGTTGTATAGTAATCAAAATTAATATGGCTATGTAGCCAATGTCAATGCCTTTAAAACGAGATATCACTTGCCATAAGGTCCTATTTGAAATTATTGGCCAGAGTGGCACTGTGACGTCATCTATTACTATTACGTCACCTGTTACCATTCGTAAAGAAGTTTACAACACTTTATTTTCACCCTCTAAATTTTATTAATGTAAGTGTAGCCGTTCAAAAGATACGAGGGGAGGGAGGGGACTTTGCAATAGCACTGTATAACTATTATCAATAAAAAAACGTAAATAAAATTCGGGAATACCTCTTTTAACACAAAATACAAACTGGGAGATAATTATGAGATAACTATTTTTGAAATGAATGAACAGAGCACTGACACATGTCACAATAAAAAACAGAACAGATGTCACCATAACGTCACTTTATTGGTCAATTCCCACCATAAAACTGTGAATCTTCCTTAAGTCATGTCCAAACCTAGTAATAAGGAAAGAGTAACTATTATCTCCTTAGTAGGAGTTTATTAATAGTAATTGTATTACTTCTTTAAACCTACGCTAGTCTCAAAGTAACTAGTCTCTGACTAATCTAAGAGTAAAGGCGGAGTAAGAAATGTTTATTAATAAGACAGTATGTGACATCAATAATGTTATAAAATTGTTATTATTGTAATAACAAAATGACTGCTACTGCTGTATACGCATATTCGGTAATTTATTATAGATAGATATCACTTATCATATAATTGCTTCATCTTTTTTTCTACTGCATATTAATAACTCAAACTTCCCCAAAAATTTTTAAATTTTAATACCATCTTCAATTTATTGCTCGAATTTGAAATGCTTTGGAGATTTCGGATAGTTTCATTGTCTCTAGAAATGGTTGGAGAATATGTCATTAAATAAACATATAAACAGGAACAAGTTGGAAGAAATTGAACATAAGTATGAAACACGACACAAAGTAAGCAAACAGTTTCAATCTGGAAAAGCACATAAAAAAAATAGGACAAATAAGTTTTAAATTCATTGCACCACGTATATATCGTGAACTACCAAATGACATTAAAGAAATTGGTAACAGATTTCAATTTAAAAAAAAAGTTAAAATCTGGTTACAAAAGACAGAAAGACACATTATACATGCCTATATTAATTTTTAGACCTACCTCTTCTGTCTGATGTTTGATACAAATATTTAACTACACACACTACATTTTGTTAATCAGCCAGCAACCGCTATTATATTGCTGAAGAGGTCCAGATCATCTACTTAGTTTCAAAACAAAAGAAGGGTATTTGTTTCATGTTTTAGTCTTAGTACATTTATTTTTATATGTATATATATTTTGATATTTCTGTGTATTTTAACATGTATTAGCCGTTTGTATTTTAAATTTTTGGATTTTTGAATTTTGAACTTTATATTTATCAAAATTGGCCAGTACAGTATGTTGTATCTATGATGATCACCACGCACAAACCATTAAGTTGGTTTCTGTGGTTTCATTTATTTCCGTTCTCTTTTTTTCAACATCGTATAAAACTGTAATGAATATTTTGTTGGAAATAAATAATAATATTATATATTATTAATTATTCACCGAGAAACCGCGATGGTGGAAAATCGTAAAATTGTTTTTTTTTTCGCAGTCAATGGGCTCATTAACATATTTTTTTTTATTTTACCATTAGGAAGAGCATATCATTTTGAGACTCTGTGCAAAAAATTACACGTCAGCGAGACTCCTAAAAATTGTAAACATCAAACAGAGCTCCTCTCCGAATTTCGGGCGTGACGTCATCGCATATGAAATCTCTTCCAGAGAGCGGATACCGCGCCGATCGGTTTTGGGTTAGATGACTACTTAGCTAGTAACAGTATTTTGCTTGCTTATATGCCTATTATTATACGTTTTAGCAAACTCTAAACAGTGTTGTGTTTGTGAAATAAAAACGTTTAGAAATAATTTAAACTATTCGACATGGACCAGAACCAGAGTAGAAAAGTACTACAATTAAAACATCTAACAAAACATTTATTTCTATTAATAAGGATGCAAAAAAAAACGAAAGCAATGACAGAAAAGCATAAAAATACTCAAAGCATTCTCTGATAAGTCAACATACTTTTGGTTTGTGTATTTTCAAGATTTCATTTTTCTTCAATCAGAATCGTTATAAATTACCTTATAAAATACGTTGTGAATCCACATTGAGAGGGTTATTGAAAACCACACGCTTGTATTGATCTAATTTTTTTTTTAATATGTAGATCATATTGTTCTTATAGCTTGTGGTGTTATGTTCAAAATTATTGAATAAAATAATGGGCCAGTTCTTTACAAATTAAATTTTATGAAATACTGCTTTTTCCAAAAAACAGGTAATCTTTTCCAGTAGATCATCAACAAAACTGGCGTATATTATGTGTTTTAAAAGAAACTATTTTATTTGATTCAAAGTCCGGATCAGCTATAACAAGTATCGCTTTTTTACCAGTGAAGTGCAAGTGCATTTGAATCTGATGTAAACCGAGGGGCAAACCGCTGGGGCATTGCGGTGTACACATTTTGGGAATTACTGGGCATTACTGGGAATTAGAGGCATTACTGGGGAATTAGTGGGCATTACTGGGGAATTAGTGGGAATTACTGGGCATTACTGGGAAATTAGTGGGAATTAGTAGGCATTACTAGGAATTACTTGGCATTAGCTAGGAATTACTGTGAAAAATTACCGCCAAAACTCGTCGCTAAAACAGACTAGGTAATGCAACGGATGCGTGACGCGTGTACAATGACAATACAAAAACCGTGAGGAGTGTTGTCACAATCTTAGGTAAACGATTCGTAAAAGAAGTACGTAGAACAAGGAGCAAATAATTTGTAGAAACTTTTCTGTTTTTTTGTGTGTTTTGGTGTATATATTTATATATATAATACTTTCACGGTAAGTCTATTTCTAGGTGTAACGAGCAGTGTAATAATAAGTATTCAGATTTAAAATTATTATGGGCTCGATTTTATTTGATTATATTTTGAGTGGCTGAGATCATATTTATTGCGACAAAAAATTTATTAGTCTTAATTAAATGTAATTCCGTGTTTAACCGTTAACCCGAAGTATTAGTTTAAATATTTATTAGCTTTAAAATGGAAATATGAAGAACACATTTTATCAATAATGCCATGTACAATGAACAATAAAATAGAGTAGTAATATTAAGTAAAATGTGAACAATAAAAAGAGCTGCTGGATTTTGCCATGAGCTACCGTACATCAGCACTGTGTGCAATAAGAAGCTGTAAGTTGGCCGGATAAACAGTAAAATCAGTTTTAAAAACATTGAGTAGGAAGGTAGGTAGTTAGGTACTTCATGTCTGTGTCATGAAATATGCTAAGGGTAGCGCGCTGTTTTATTTTAAAATTTAAACGTTAAATTAAAGAAATATTACTGTGTATAAATTATTTAAGCAGAATTCACAATAAAAATCAACAAAGCCAAATATGCTGTCAAAAATATTCAGAAAAATGAACCACAACTCTAACTAAGTGCGTTACCCAAAATGAGAAAAACAAATTCATAGATCGACAAATTTGATCTGTTCGGGAGGAGCCGAGTGAAGAACAATTCGGGGAACAATTCAGATGAATGGTAGTACACTGCTCGCGTACGTAATTTTGATTTTTACGTATACTCGGTATAAAGTATCATTACAGTGCCCTGTAATATTGTCGTATTTAGTAAAGCGCGCTACCAATAGATATCGCCTCGGATATCGCAGAATAAATAAGATTATTCCAACGCTTTGTAAGTTTTGAAAAATATTTTCCACAAACAGTGACCATTCAACCAAGAAGAAACATCTACTTCCCGGGCTATAGGCACCGACGGATAATGAATTACACTTCTTAGTCAAACGGGGTCGGTATGATCTACAAGATTCAACCAACCAATGCGCTTTATTAAATACGACAATATTACAGGAAACTGTAATAATACTTTATTGTTTCAAGCTCAAGTAGCTTGTTGCCAGATTTTCAAATAATACTTTATTGTTTCAAGCTCAAGTAGCTTGTTGTCAGATTTTCAAGTTTTCGTTTGCATTTGGAGGTGACGATGGCGTTAAGGGGCATCTACCAAATTCGACCTTGCACAATTATGCTTTGTATATTTTTTTGTTTCCCTACGTCCTCACGTTTAAGTTCACATAACGAAAATTTTATTAGAAATATGAAAGCTCCGCACCATGTAGGTAGCCAAGCGGTCCAAGCGGATTTTGGTTCACGTACTACTCTATAAGCTTCGTCAGCACTGAACTGGGAGACCGCCGAGACCGGCGATTGTTGTATCAACAATGGAACGGCACGCGACTACCGAAGCAGAAACACAACGTCAGTCATAGAAGGATAGAAGAGCGAGAGATGGATTTTCATCCGATATTTTAGTGGTAGCAACCGAATTTCAATAAGGAATTGTACGGTCATAAGTAATTTGAGGATTCTGAGATTTTTATATAGTATTCATAAAGCTTCAAATTAGACTTCTTATCAATTAGTTTTTCCATTTAATCCATATTTAATTATTTACAAGGGCTCAAACTTTGCTTAATATGTGTAATTACCTCATGATTCGTATTTTTTTCAACAAAATTTGGTTAGCATTTCAAAGTTTTTATTCGATAAGAACTCTAAGTTCAACATTAATCTACATGATATATTTTTTTCCCAATTTTCAATACATCCATTACCTCAAAATTATTTGCCAAAAATACTTAGATATTTTGTCAAATCGCTGCCGATAGATTCCCCTTAATGTCACAACTTTTACATTTCCGTTACTGAAAGACATGTATTAGTACATTAATATTGCAATGGTTTTTGCGTGGGTTTTCGACGAAGTTTACATTTCATTTTCCCATTTTTTTTTACATGGCTCTGTCTATTAATAATAATCAAGATGTTGCTAGTAATATTGGTATGAATCCCGGCGGTCACCAAGAGGATAACGATTTTTTCAATGAACCCTAATAAAAAAATAGTTCTTTATTTTTCATAAGCTGTAACCAAATACTTTTTTAGCTATACTGTGAAGATTTTAATGTATTTGCAGTACATTTTTTATTATATTCAGTAACGGAATTACTAAGGCTGTACGTATTATTGGAAATTAGTGAGCAATGTTAGGAATTACTGGGGAATTAGTGGGCATTGGTGGGCATTACTTGGGAATTACTAGGAATTAGTGGGCATTATTTGGGAATTAGTGGGCATTACTTGGGAATTACTAGGCATTAGTGGGCATTAGTAGGCATTAGTGGGAATTAGTAGGCATTAGTGCATTAAAATTAAGAGTAATGCCCAAATTGGGCATTAGTGTACACCATTTGGGTCAGCGGTTTACCCCTCGATGTAAACATTTGGAACTAATATTACCTGCTTCATCAAAATAAGTTTTTCTTGTTCTTTTCAACATGGGTGATTCAATTTCCACTTCACATTCATCATAAATAGCATTTGGAGAAGCTCCTTTAATTGGGCAGTCTGCAGTTAAAAAATTTGCAATTTTTTACTAAGTAACCTATAGCGTTATCTCCACCAGACCAGGAATAAAATAAAACACCTGGAATCACCTTGTATATCATTTGAGAGAGCATGTATTCATGAAAATATTGACATTTTTAATCATTCTGGACGGAAAACAGTAAAAAACGATGTGTCACATAGTATAAAATTATAAGTTGACAAACTCGTCTTTTTGATTAAAAAACTCCATAATCATTAGCAAGTCCACTTCTGGAAGATTTAATTAGTCTGCTTTTTCAAAATTAGGTCCACACATTTCATTTTATTCACAAAAATTTTTGTAAATAATTCGAAATAAATAAATTCTACGCGAGGCACGTTGCAGTCAGAAGCGTAATGTTTGCTTTCATATGCGGTGACGTCACAGTCATAGTCTTCGCCCCGCTATGGTATGTTTGTTTAATTGGTTGTATTAGGAGAACGACATATTCTATTGACATGAAATTTTCAGAATCATATTTTTATCCTTAGTACTTTGTTTTACGATAACTGAAAATGATTAAGAATTTTAGTAAACGAGCCCATTTTGATCATGTTCCACAGTCGGTTCCACCAATTTTATAAAAAAAATGTCATTCGTGTTCAGCACCCTCGAAAATATCACGATAGAAGTGAAGAAAAAGGGGGTGTTCCTCTCCTTTAGAAGCAAATCGCTGAATAGAAAGTTGTAGCTGTGAATAATTTCTAAATTATTTTTGTAATAATGGAAGTAAAAATACCTCAATTCACCGTGATGTACATTTGGAGGTAGTTTTGGAAATTTATCGAATACATCATATGCCACATTATCCATATACCATTGGAAACTCTTGCACTGTAATCGTTCTTTAAGTTCCAACTGCTCGGTTATATCCCCCATTTCCAAATATCTCGCCATCGGTTCTGTTAATTATATTCGTTATTACTAATGAAATTATAAATAAAATTTAAACTTTTTTTAATTTTTCATGAAGGAGAAGTGAAGAAATGAAACATTTGAATGAATCAAAAATTTTATTTCTGCTTGTAGCCGATAAATGGCAGTGCGCAAAACTTTCCAGCCAACACAATGATATTTAGGCTAGTTCTTATATTGTAAGGTCCAAGGAAAAAAAGCGTTAGTTAAAAAGTCCCGATTTTCATTCAAATATTGGAAGAAGTGACACAACTCAAAATATCGCCGTCCCTGATATTTAGTCAATTAGGTTTAAAATAGATTGAAGAATATGGTTGAAGAGCGACATATCTGTACTTTAGTAAATGAGCGGTAGATAGCATAAGTGTCACTATTATTTCAACTGTGCCAAGTAGAAAGTTCTGTATAGAAAATAGTGTCACATTACAAAAAGTAAGTAAGTATTCATAAAATATAGTCCAAGAGCCAAAGCCAAAAAAACTGTTTCAATTTTTTAACGCTGTTTTTTTGTTAAATCGTTGTAGCCGATGGGTACACAAACATGCTCCGGTCAGTCAAGCGTGCCGTAGAACAGGTGGCTCAGGTGCGATATCAAAGGTGTATCATTTGACGGGTGAACAAAATGAATTTCTAAAAGCTGAAAATTGTTATACAACTTCTCTATTGTATAAAATAAAAGTTGTGTGGGTCAGTCAGTCATACATTAGAACAGAGCTGGTCAGTCAGTTTATTAAACTTCAAATTTTGTCTGAGGGTTCAGAATTATGTATTAAACATCAAAACATCCGTCAGTCATGTGTTCAGTAGAACAACATCCGTCAGTCAGGTGAAAAAGGTAAAGGTATACCGCGCACGCCGTTTGAGTTTCAGGCTGCGTATCGCGCTATTTCTACGTTTTGTATTGGATGCGACGCTATACTTTACACGAATTAGCAAGATCGCTTGACACTTTTTCAAAATTTCTTCCGTGAATGAATTCAACAGAACTTGCTTTTTAAGACCGAATACACAAATTCTGTTCATTTTGTAAATCAACCGAAGCATCGCATCAGCGTTTGGTAGGATAACCATTGAAATTTGAAGTGGATTACGTTCAAAGGTGGGGGAAAAAGAGCCCTCTCTCTCGAACTCTAGCTATTGTGTACGAAAATTCGGATTCTTACCGACGAGTACCTATACCTGTCTTTTCTAGTTCGTTTTCAATATACCCGTTCATTCGCATACATTCTATTACCAACGTAAGAGAAATACATTATATTTCCAACGTAAGAAATTCAATTCCTTATTTTTTATACCTTCAATAATTAATGCTTCTTCCTAAGCACGAATATTTTGCGAAATTACAACTCATACAAATTTCTCATGTGGATTAATCAATTGTTTGAGAACGTAATTAAATTTCAAGTTATTATAATAGCCAAAATCACATTTTCAAGTGACATTTTCTGGTATAGATAAGATAAGTTTTTCTGAATCCACAATTTTTTATTTTTTTGCATAATAATACCGCACGAAACGTATCAAATGATTAAATAAATCGTTTGTCGATGCGATACAAATGTTAATTATCCATAGAACCACAAATTAAAACATCAAATGACGTTTTCTGATTGTTAAAATAACAATACAAAACGTAGAAATAGCGTGATACGCAGCCTGAAACTCAAAAAGCGCGCGCGGTATACCTTTACCTTTTTCACCTGACTGACGGAAGTTGTTCTACTGAACGCATGACTGGATGTTTTGATGTTTAATACATAATTCTGAACCCTCAGACAAAATTTGAAGTTTAAGAAACGAATTGCACTTAATAATTATTTATCATACGTCTATCTGGACTGACTGACCAGCTCTGTTCTAATGTATGACTGACTGACCAACACAACTTTTATTTTATACAATAGAGAAGTTGTATAACAATTTTCAGCTTTTAAAAATTCATTTTGTTCACCCGTCAAATGATACACCTTCAATATCGCACCTGAGCCACCTGTTCTACGGCACGCTTGACTAACCGGAGCAGCTTAAGCAGCCTTAAGAAATTGAAACAGTTTTTTGGCTCTGGCTCTCCGGCAATTATTTAGATGGAACAGTGGCACATTTTGAGATATAACTCCATGAATTATCTTTCAACAACTGTTTCAGTCATATATTGACTGTAACATATGAAGAATATTTGTGCTATTTCTGTGTTTTTATCTTTCTAACGTATTTAGTAGCTAAATGTCTATATGCTAATATTTATATGTTTCCTACGGACTGTTTTAGAGTTAATGTTGTTTATTTGTATATTTCCTATTAGGTGTTGTTACCGTGTAACTCTTTTTGCAAATGAACGTTATTGTTATTATTATCAAAAAATGACTTATTTTCCATAAAAATGGCTCTTGTAGACTAGACCACGTGTGCGTTTATGATGTCGTTAATAATGAGTCGAATAATAATTTTTCTACTAGCGTGCGGAAAGAGTCACTTTTCCGCACTAGTGCGGAAAAGTAAATTTGTCAAGTTTTTGGGGAGTATACTGACATTCGAATATTTAAAATATATATTTGTAGGATTGTAGCTTACCAAATGACTGAAAAATTTATAAATTCATTATAATTCTCCTATAATTTTTAATGAGAAAAAATTTATTTTTTCAATCATTTTTTAATGGCTCTGGTATAAGCCTCATCAAATGAATGTCAAATAATAATATTTAATTTGTTGATATGTATTTAATAAGAAATGTTTCTTTATGTCAACTTTTGGGGTTTTTTCCTCATGCTAGTAGAAAAAAATAGTGTACCTAACACGGGCGTAAAGTGACTCTTCCGCACGCGATTGGGCCATTTGCAATAGCGTGCGGAAAAGTATCACTTTCCGCACTAGTAAGGTAAACTACTATATTATAAATAAAAAACAATAACATTTTTGGTACAAATTTCAACACTTTAAAAATGACATATTGCTAAATACTGACCTCTTGTGTAAAAATATTCCTTGTACTCCGCGTCAAACCAGGTTTCAATAACTCTCTTGTAGTTTATCGTGATAAGTGGACCCTTCTTTTTTTGAGCCAATTTTCCGAAATTATAGGGCATGAAACTGCGATAAACATGTCCAACTCTTGAACATGGAACCCATTCTATGCTACCTCCGCATTGCCAAATTTTAAAACTCAATTCAAAGTTTTCACC
Source organism: Galerucella tenella (assembly GCA_910591685.1). Lineage (NCBI taxonomy): Eukaryota > Metazoa > Arthropoda > Insecta > Coleoptera > Chrysomelidae > Galerucella > Galerucella tenella. The sequence continues at coordinate 177,022 of CAJUYH010000012.1, forward strand.
ACCCCAGACCAATAAACCTATTGAAAATAAATAAGTTATAACCCTGAAAAATATAAGCTGGAAACCGCATAAGTAATTGAAAATATTGTATGTGTAGCATAAAAGCTAAAGTAGTATCACAACGTTTTTCAAGTAACTATTATATCAAAGACACGAAAGATCTAAATTTTTTTTGAATTATATATCCAAATTTGTAATATTATAACGGTTGTACCATTTGAAAAAATATTGGGTCACGTGACCCGAAATGACAGGGAAAACGGAAGTAATTTTATAATAAATGTAAGTAAGCATCAGTTTCAACTGTTTATATATGCCAAATTTCATATAATAATATGTCATATGAACAGTTTTCGAGAATTCGGACTCTCAAAACGTCGTGGAACACCCTGTACAACAGTAATTGGAACTAAATCCAATAATAGTTATTTACGTAATTAGTGGGATATGGACATTATTATCGCACGCATGTGAAGTTTGCACGACGAGTCGTGTAATCACATAAGTGCGTTAATAATTCCTATCACACGTGTTACGTACAAAATTTTATCTACAACTGTTTATTAGTATTATTAACAGTACCTATAATATAAAATTTGAAAAAAATTTCAATCAAACGTATTTTTAATAATATTGACTGCAAACATAAGGTACTGTGTATCATATTTTATGACCATAGCAAAAAAGACAAACAAGGCTGTGAAAAAAAAATTAGTTATGTCATCAAATTTTCAAAGTTGAATGAACAAAAATCTATAAAAATGAGTTCAAGCGAAGAAAATCTGCTTTCGGAAATTGAAAATGCAGCTTCCAGTGTTATTTTAAATATTTAATTCTGGTATTAATATGTTTCTAGATTCTTATTACCGCACTAGTGCGGTAATGTAATCAAAAACGCACTAGTGCGGTAATATACGTCATTATGACATTAAAAATAGTGTCAAATAGTACCCGTTACATGACAGTTGTAGATAAATAATACTATTCGTGAAGCTTTTTCCAAAAAACCAAACAATTACTGAAATATCGAAGATAGTAGCGTACAATGGGCTTAAATTTTAAAAAAATTTAAATGTTCGTATAACTTTCAAGGAAATTATGATATAATTATCATAAAAATTCGATTGACCATCTCTAACTCGAGATAAACGTAGCTAAAGTTTGGATCATCAACATGAAAAACAATGGGAGTTTGTATTTTAGTTTTAGAAAAGAAGCTAACAATCAGAAGATTAACTGTTGATCGATTAATTTCATTGTTAGGATATAGGAAAGCAAAGTTGAAAAATATACATTACATGCAAGTAAGTCGAGCATAAGTATCTTGGCAGCATTGGACCCGAGTATAGTTTTACGGTAAATTAAAATGGACAGAGATTAAGAGGAACATAATACCCAGTCTAAATTTCAAAAAATCGTATCTTTTAAATGGTTAAACATTGAGGCTTCATATTCAGGCATATTAAAATACAGGTATTTTTCTAGGACTGGCTGCATGTACAGCAATTGATCTTATACCGTTTTTAAGATAAGACCTTGAAAATCTTTCAAAATCAATAGTTTTCAAAATCCATGCAGACAGCCCTCACTAATGAAAAAGTGAACACATTACTTGAATTTCAGCTTTTAATTTCCAATCGTTCAGTTGTAGGAATTTTTTGAAAATTAGTGATATTACCTCGGATATATATGGCTCCCTCTGCACTACTAGAAACCAGTGTACAGTCTGAGCGAGAATCGCAGCCGCTTCGGCAAAGCAGGCACGTTGCGGATGAGCAAACATTATTATTGTGAAACAAATAAATATTATGACCCTGTTGTCTGTCTCATATTATTAGTTTGGTTTTGGACTGTAATTGAAAAGATCAAATATAGTTTGCAAGCAGATGAAGTTGATGTAAACTTGGCAGCAGTGCTTGGTAAACCCAACATTTTATTCATTTTTATAATCTTGTGGCAACCGTAGCATGTCACACGGCTACTCTCTTGCCGAGGGTACATTAAAAAATTTGATAATAATTTGTTCATTGCAGGAGCTACCTCAAGCGGCTGCGGATTCTCACAACTAGAACAAATTATTGGTTGTCTAAACATACCCCCTATACAATTGGTAAAATATAACCTCACACAAAGTAAACTAGAAACAATTATTGAAAATGTATGACTATCGCAATTACAATTAGCGGGCGAGGAAGAGACTAAAATTGCCAGGGAACATGGAAATGTTGATGAAGATAGGTATCCATTTATTACTGTACCTAATAGCATATGGTGCTTAGTCCAAAGGATCCTATAAGACCAATTATAACGCGTTATCAGGTGTAGCAGTGATTATCGGAGAAATGACGAAAAAGGTCTTATATATTGGTATATAAAAAATAAATTTTGCATGTTTTGTACTAAATACAAGGACAACATTCCCGATCATGCTTGCGCAAAGAGTTGGACCGGTACATCCACTTCTATGGAAAGTGCAATTATCGTAGAAGGTTTCAAGAAAAGTGTAGAAATGCATGGGGTGAAATATTTGAAGCTGGTTGGAGATGGTGATAGTAGTGTTTCGAAGAAACTTCTATTGGAAAAGCCCTATGGTATGAAACTTGTAGAGAAAGTGGAATGTGTCAACCATCTTTTGCGGAACTTTTGTAATAAACTGAGAGTTATATGCAAATCTACTAGGAGCGCATCTTCTTTAAAAATATTTCCGTTAAGTTCAGGAAAAAACTGGAAAGCAGTGTCCTTAGGTTTAGAACATCAATAAGGAAATCAGCTGAGCACTGGACGAAAAGTGATATCACAGTAACGGAAAAAATAATGAGATTCCAAAAAGACGTAAAAAATACTCTCAACCATATATTTGGAATGCATGACTACTGTGAATTATATTTTTGCAATAAAAATGTAAATGAAGAAAATTTGGTTCCACTTAATATTAGTTATGGATTAAAAACTGACGTAGACAACTGTTTAAAAAAAGTTCTGGAAAATGCCTCTTCTTTTTTATTAAATAAAAATAATAATTGCGCCGAACAGTTTAACAGTCTGGTAAACAAATATGTAGGTGGGAAGATAATTAATTATTGTTTTAAATCTTCCTACCAAACAAGAGGTATATTAGCTGCTGTTTCTTATAATTGCAAAGAAAAATATGTTGAAGAAATAATAAAATTCAGTGGAATGCCTTATGGGAAATACACCAAGCAGTTAATGAAGAGAAAAGAAGTTGGTAGGCTTAAACACTCTTCAATGAAAAAGATAAAGGGATATAAGGCCAAGACAATAACAAGAACTGCTAATCCAGATGAGGATTATGGAGATACCGAAGAACCCATTACAGAAGAAGAAAGAAGATCCCCTCGAGAAAAATACTTGAACTCTCTCCAAAAAACTTCAGACGAGATTAAGCAAATTGAAAGGCTTTTAGTAGGACAAAACAATAATCCTTTATGGCAGCAAGAACGTGTATATAGAATAGCGGCATCATCTTTTGGAAGAATATGTAGAATGAAGCAATCAACAAACCCTTTAAATATGGTGAAAAATATGCTGTATGGAACATTCAAGGGAAATTCTGCAACAAGATATGGACAACAACACGAATCAATAGCCATAAGCCAATTTGAAGAATTGACCGGGCTTAACATTACGAAATGCGGTAAATTTATTGGGAAAAATGATGAATGCTTTCTTGGAGCGAGTCCCGATGGATTGATCGATTTTGATAATTCAATTGTAGAAGTGAAATGCCCCGAAAATCTGAAAACAATGACTGTCAGCGAGGGCATCAAAAGTAAAAAAATTAACTACTTAAAGTTTACTGAAACAGGAGAGATCACCTTGAAACAAAACCATCAGTATTTTTACTAAATTCAGGGGCAGTTACACTTAACCCAAAGGAACTCGTGTTATTTCTTGGTTTGGTCTCCACAAGGTGAGTCACATTTTGATAAAATTGATCGAGATGATCAGTTTTGGGATGGCCATATGAAACCATTATTGTTCTCTTTTTTACAATTCTTTTTCACCAGAGGTTCTTAAAAATCCATTCTAATTATCATCACGGTGTGTCCTTCGTTAACTCAGGTTTCGTCTAAATAAAAAATGTTTCTCGCATCTTTTCGGTAATATTGAAAAAATACGTCTACTTTTGGCGTGCCGTTTTGGTATTCAATAACATCGTTTTAAAAACAAAAATATCTCTTCTTTCAAAAATGTTTATTCCCTTATTATTCTGTTAATGAATTAAAATTGTTTTTCATGATAATAATACAGGAATTTCCATTATGAAAAACATAACATAAATTGCCGATTTAAGATTATGAAATACATTCAAGTATTAAAATCATGAAAAGCATAATGGAAATTCAAGAGTTAAAATTATGAAAAACATTATACAAATTCAAGAATAAAAATTATTGAATAAATAATAAAAAACGGATTTGTATTATGTTTTTCATAATTTTTTTTAATTAATTTCTATTATGTTTTCAATAATTTTAATTGTTGAATTTCCATTCTGTTTTTCATAATAATAATACACGAATTTCCATTATGAAAAACATAATAGAAATTACCGATTTAAATTTATGAAAAACATAATAGAAATTCAAGAATTAAAATTATGAAAAACA
>CAJUYH010000012.1:181662-206101 GCA_910591685.1 Galerucella tenella
TAATAGAAATTCAAGAATTAAAATTATGAAAAACATAATAGAAATTCTATTTCCATTATCTATTGAGGTTGCCTATCCTGCGTTTACCATCCGATTTCGGGTACTTCCATAAGAGTAGTATAGGCAACCTCAATACATAATGGAAATTGAATTCCTATTATGTTTTTCATAATTTAAAATCATGAATTTTCATCATGTATTCCATAATTTTAAATCGGCAATTTCTATTATATTTTTCATAATAGAAATTCCTGTATTATTATTATGAAAAACATAATTTTAATTCTTCAACAGAATAATTACGGAATAAAAATATTTGAAAGAAGAGATATAGGTATATTTTTTTCCTCTTTTAAACGATTTTATTAAATACCAAAACGGCACGCCATATCTACTTATACATATCTTATTGTGGATCTAAATTACATTGCTTCGTGCCAAAAAAATATATTTTACAAATTATACTATATAATTACCTATTATTTTGCTTTTTATCCTTTTTATTAAAATCTTATCAATAATAATATTTGTTATAATATTGGACTGACCTATGTTTCCGTTATAGTGATTGGCCTATAAAAATAGACCACTTGGATGTACATTGTGTAGTTAGTTAATGACACGTAAAATAAAAAGAGTGATTGAAGTTCTCTAAACTGAGTATTTTTATTTGTAAAAATATAACAATATTTTATTGACCTTTGATAAATTGTATTTTCTATTTATTTGTAGTTTTTATTAAAGTTTTGTGCACGCGGTATACCAAAGCATAAAATTTCCATTTAGTGGCTTAGTATTTAGGACTGACGTTGCCGCTGCCGGTCGCCGCGCTGGTTTAATATATGTTTACTCAGCGAAATCTATAAGCGAAATGAGAGATTGAATTTCATCCAAGGTACTATGTTCCTCTTAAGCACGAGAGCAACTGGTAGATAGCATTTGTGTATGCACATTATGAGAATGGTATGCATAGTAGGTACTTCCACAAGTGCTGTCTGTGACGGAACTTATGGCTCAATATCCTACTATCTCTACTATAACCATGAGCTGGAAGTAAAACTTTTCTACAATATTATTGCACCTAACGTTTTGCTTGAATGTGGAACTTTTCAATAACTTTTTTATATTAATTTGTAATTCAGAAGTAAAATAATATTATACAATGTAGAATTACCTGGGTCATAAGCACCAAGCTCCAAAAAGTAAGCCCTATTGATGGCAAATAATCCTCCTGCATGAGTTGGACTCTTGTATGGTTCACTATGATGCTTTCTTTTCTTCAACTCTCTATTGGGCACTTCATTTTCTTTGTACAACATTCCCCATTCGAAAATACCTCTGAAATGACGATCATCTCCATATACTGGACGGTATTCAAATGATCGATGATCAATACCATCTATAACTGGAACTGTCATAGTTTTACTATCTCTATAAATGGGCGCTAGTAGTGGTGGCAACCAATTTGTATTGACTTCGCAGTGAGCATCTAATAAAAAACATTATATTATGAATATTAAATGGACAAGGAGATCAAAAGTTTTGTTTAAATGCCAAAAAAGACCTCTGATAATATGAGCCCTGAATATTAATATTAAGGTTATTATTATTATCATTATTATTACATGATAAGGGCAGAGGATCAGGTCCTATTTTGCCCATAATAATTTACAGAATATAAATAAAACAATAACTGACATTACACTAAGCCTAAAAAACTACAGATCGAAAATATAGGAGTCTATTTGATTTTTGAAATTATCAACATTTTCCGTGCTAATTATTTGCTGAGGAAGACCATTCCAAATATCGAAAACTCTGTTATTTAAAAAGTTTTGCCTATAATGAGTTCTAAAAGTCTCTTTCTTCGGCTTTAAGGAGTACCCACGAAGACGGTCGTCTAAATTGAGGGGGCAAACTGCTTGAAGGTCGCCGAAGTTGAATATCAAAATTCGGAAGGAAAGAATAAGGTCACCTCGGAGACGTCTTTCTTCAAATGTTGTAAGATTTACCGTGGTTAATCTCTCTTCGTACGTAGGTCTAACACGACCAAAAGACAATCTGGTTGCGCGTCTTTGCACTTTTTCTAGCATTTCACGATCTCAAGCTAAATCTGGATACCACGAAGACCCGGCGTATTTAAGTATGGGTCGGACATAGGTCTTGTAAAGTTTGCAATATGTTTCGAAAGGAGCTTTAGAGAAAGTTTTTTGTATTAGGAACAGTTTAGAGTTCGCGCGTTTACAAATATGAGAAATATGATCACTCCACATAAGTTTCGAGTTTACTAATAAACCAAGGTCGGTTTGTGATGATACCGTGTTTAATGTCTGTCCAATGATGGAATAAGAATTTTGCGGGTCATTGTTTCCGACGTGTAACACGACACACTTATCAATGTTCAGAGGCATTAACCAATTGGAACACCATTCTTGTAGTTTATCAAGATCATTCTGCAAAAGTAAATAACTGATGTTGGGGTTTCCGTAAAGTTTCATGTCGTCAGCATAAGCCGAAATTGAGCTTGACAGACAGTATCGAATATGCGATGAAAAGTAGGGGTCCAAGAACGGAACCTTGTGGAATACCGCTAATTAAGGGTCTTTTCTCGGAGAATTCTTGTCCAACTCTGACTTTGAAGAACCAGTTTGTTAGGAAGTCTGAAAACTATTTGTTGAGAGTCTGTACCTCTTATGCCAATTTGTAGAAGTCCACGTTTTGGCACTCTGTCAAAGGATGTCTATCATCGAATTCTTTAGACCAATCGTTGGTACAGTGTAGTAAATTGGTTAAAGTGGATCGACCCTTCATGGAACCATGTTGGAAGGTCGGGATTACATTTTCCCGCAACAAAAATTCGATCATTTGGTCGGCAACAATGGATTCCATTACTTTGGAGATAATGGGTAAGAGGCTTATTGGACGGTAATTGTTTGGATCCAATTTATTGCCTTTTTTAAATACTGGGGTGACTGATGCTAATTCCCAGGTTGGCGGAATACAGCCTTCCAAAAACGAGGAGTTCATGATTATAGACAGCGGATATGATAGTGTGTGAGCACCATTTTTAAGGAATAATGCAGGCAGTCCTTCTAGACCTGGAGAGGAATCGATTTTAAGATGTAACAGGCGATCTAGAATTTGGTTTTGAGGAAAAGTGATATTGTGAAGTGGTTCTTCGATACGAGATCCTAACAAGGCTGGTAGTGCATTATCGGGTGGTTCGTTTGTAAAAACATTAGCGAAAGACAAAGCAAGAATTTCGGCTGTTTCGTAATCAGAGCAGATGCTTCCATCTTGTAAAGATGGGGTGGCAACTTTTGAGGAAAGCGATGTGCGAATGTATTTATAAAACTTTTTGCTGCTACCACTGTTGATAATGTTTTTTTCATAGCTTTGTCTAGAGCCAGATAGCTGCTGTTTCAGTCGGTTAGAGAATCTTCTATGTGTTAGGAAGTCAGAGAGATTGGAAGATTGTTTATATTTCCTCCACAAGTTCCGCTTGTGTTTCAGCACATGTAGAAGCTCCCAGTTAATCCATGGTTTTAGTTTGTTACGGTATGCTCTTCGTTCGGTAGTATTCACCTCGAGACATTGGGTTGTGATAGAGTGAAATTTGTTCCATATTGCTGTACAATTGCTTAAGTCACATAATACTTCATCCCACTCGATTTGAGACAGGTAATGATTGACTTTGGCATAATCTGTTGACTTAAATATCGAATAGTTAAGTTATGTTCCGGGAAGGGGTATGTTGATTTGAATTTTTGCAGTTAAGACAGCATGATCGGATTTTCCTACCGGAGAACATACTTCCAGGGATGATTTTAACTGGTCATCATTAGTAAATACGAGGTCAAGATTCGATGGAACGTTATTGATTCGAAAGCGGGTGGGTTCGTGTATTAGTTGCGTTAAATTGCTGTTTGGAACAAAATTCATAAAAGCGTTTCTCGAGCTTATACCTTCAGGAACACTTATTACTGGCCAAACGATGCCTGGAAAATTAAAATCTCTTATAATTATGACGTTTTGCGAAATAGGAAGTTCTTCGAGATTTTCCAAAAAGATAATATAATCGACAAGCTGTGTGTCGCCTGGACGATAAACGCAAATAAAATGAAATGAGGTAGAGCGTTTGGAAATTTTTACAAGAAGAATATCAATGCGATACTGCTATAGTTCGACTAGTTAAAGGTAATGGATTTTGAGATGAGCCCTAACCTTGTAAATAGTTGCGTAGATATAAAAGGCAGCAATGCAATAAATTCGTAAAGTGAAAACTGAAAAAGTCCGCTTCGGTTGATTGTATTCTTATAGCCCAGGCGAAGTACGTTGGAAATAACATTATAATTTTATTGTAAAATACAATTTAAAACATGATACATACTCAACGGAATTACATTTATTATAGGTCATAAAAATTGCGTTAATGTCTAGAGATAAATAAAATCAAACCAATACAGAGTGTTAAACTAATGATATATAATTACAAAGTAATCAGTTTGATATTTTATTGTGAAACTTTTATTCGTCAAAATATTTATAATTTAGCGAGTGGCTCGCAACTTAAGTCGTCATCGTCTTCATCATCCGAAAATTCACTTTCACTGTGGCTATCCTCTCCTACGTTTATTACTAAATCCGCCACTTATGGCGTGACATGTTCTCTTTTCATATAGTCGTTTTCAACTTTTATTACATTGGCGCAAATGTTTTTCCAGTTTTCTACCGTTACCTCACTAAATTTTTTCTCCGTTAACTTCCATACATCATCCATTTTAAAAGTTATGTTGCAGGCAGCTACTTCGTTCTTCACCAATGCCCAAATTTTTTCTATTGGGTTTAGCTCTGGATGATAGGGTGGTAGACGCAATGTTAAAATGTCATGTTCTGATAGAATTTGGTCTATTACATATCTTTTAGAAACTGGCCTGTGGATTTTTATAATTGTGAATAGTTCTGCTTTAGTTGATTTTTCAGGAAAGAATATATTTCTTTCAGCAAGCCACTTCAGCATTGCATCTTTTTTCCATGAAAAATTTGGAATGGGTTCTAGGAGTGTGTTATGATATGAGGCATTGTCTAATATTAAGACGCACTTTTTCGGTGCATTAGGAATGAATTTTTCTTTTAACCATTTGACAAAATTTGTATTATTCATTTCATCATGATAGTCTCCGGTTTTCATTCCCGATTTAAAAATTGTAAGTGCCTCGGGTACGAATCCTTCTTCACCTCCAGCATGTAAAATAATTAGCCGTTTACCTTTAGCTACGGGTGATTTTAAACACTCCTTTGTACCATCGTCCCATGCTTTTGGTACGGTATGTGAACTGTGGATATAGGTTTCATCACAGTATACAATCGGCCGTCCATCTTCTTTGTATTGAATTAACTTTCTTAAGTATTCAGTTCTTTTAGCTTTAATGTCATATGTCTCCATTAAAACTTTCCTTTTATCTTCAGTTTTTCTCCATCTAAATCCCATTCTTTTAACCAATTTTCTGAAACTATCAATTTTACCAGTAAAGTTCACCCCTTCTTCATTTCTTACTTCTTCAAAAATTCTTTTCATAGTAGGCCTTCTTTCATGAATAGCAGATGATACCGCCGTTCTTGCAGCCCACGAAAACCCAGCTACAGCGTCTTCGATTCTTCAGGCACAACTAAACAACATTTAAACTTGGTTACATAAGTGGCGGATCAAAACGAATGAAACAAAGTCAGTCCAAGTAACCTTCACGTTGACAAAAGAACAGTGCCCTCCAGTGACACTTAATAACATCCAACTTACACAATCCCCTAGCACCAAATATCTAGGAGTGCACCTAGACTCAAAACTCAACTGGAAAGAACACATACTCAAGAAGCGGAAACAAATTGACCTAAGAATAAAAGACCTACACTGGTTAATAGACAGAAAATCGAAATTGAGCCTAGAGAACAAAATACTCGTGTACAAAGCTGTCATCAAACCAATCTGGACGTACGGTATACAACTCTGGGGATGTGCGAGCAAGTCGAACATAACCATAATCCAAAGAAGCCAGTCTAAAATATTACGTATGATAACTGACGCACCCTGGTACGTGTCAAACGAGGTGTCAAATCTAACACTCCACGAAGACCTAAGAATACCATTTATACAGGATGTATTTACAGAACAAAGTAATAAGCACTCTGGAGAAGACCTCACCACGCCAATAGGAACACACTGTTCCCGAGCCAACAAATTAGCCTATAGAACTGTTTGTTTTGATTGCTAAGAAATGTGGTATAATAAAAAAAAAAATGAATAGCACTTCAAGAATAAATAATTCTTCGAATTATTTCTTCTCAAATCCATTAACGGATCCTTTGGAAGTTTAAGGTTTGTTGACGCTTTTCCTAGGTGATTTGAAGCGTTCACCAGGCGATTTTTATTAGCTTCGCTCACAATACGTTTCACTGTGGCCTTAGAAACATCACAAGCTTTAGCTACTCTTTCATTCAAATTGAACAGAGGGATATCTAGGTCTTTCTGTTCTTTTTCTGCGTTCATAAATTTATATACACTGTATATTATTTGTCGACCTTGGCTATGTATAATTTTTTTGGAACCACTCATGTTTCCAAGTTTATTCTAGAACAAAAGATTTTAAAAATTAATACACAAAATAAAGATATATGAATATAAACTATAGTTTCAAGTTTTACATATGCATCAATTAAAAAAATTTTCTGCCTAATGTCCCATGTAAAAATAACATTCTTTTTGATTAGGTAATAACATGCCAAAAATCAAACTTTTAATTTTAAGCATGTAATAAAATAAATTAATACATACCTTACTGTCAAGTAAATTAATTCACTAAACAAAATATTTTCACAAATTATTGTCTACAAAAATCTTAACTAAACTACAAGGAACTAAAAAGGAAACAAAATGTACTGCACTATTCATTGATTCGGAGTCGAAACAACCTGAACGGAGGACAGTCAAAGAATGAAATTGAAGCGCTGAACTTATTAGGATGGTTAGTAACATTTCTTTCGAAAGCAATCTGGTATACTGCGACGGAATCACGCAGGGCTCATCTCAAAATCCATTACCTCTACTGAAAAATTGCGCGTTATATTTTGCGATAGATATATCCAAACATCACCACCGGCACGGTTTTTCCTATCAGATCTGTGAATAGTATAGCCAGAAATATTAATAAGAGAGTCGGGAATTGAAGGTTTTAACCAAGTTTCACCTAAAAGGATTATGTCAGGTTTCAGTAATTGGATTGAGCATATGAATTCGCTATATTTAGTCATAAGTGAGCAAAAACACCTCCTCACTTCTTAGAAATCCTCACTTCTTAGAAATCAGATAACTAGCAAAGAGCGGGACTGAAACACCTTTTTGGGGGGCGAGACATTTTTCCGGGAAACAATTCCAATGTAATATTGGAAAAATAGGTGAAGCCGAAAAAAGAGAAGATCTGACAATTGGAAAGATCTAGTAGGGCTTAGACAATCAAACATTCTTCTGGGTGACAACAATCTGTTGAGATCAAATGAATGTAGAGAAGAGTTTCAACAGAGATTCTAACAGGACATTGTCGCCTGAATGTGTACCTGAAAATACTCGAAATGTTTAAGGAAAAGAATGTAGATTCTGTGGCATGGAAGTATAAACCACCATAGAATTACTTGCGAATTTCACAGCAATTCAGAATCCTAGGGCACAGCACCTTGGAGATTACTGGATAGATGAGGGACATTTACCTAACTCAAAGTCTGCATATATTCTAAAATTCCTCCGAGAAATAAGACTAAGGGAGCTAGTCTATAAGACTAATACAATAGATCTTTTAAATCTCAGTGAGTGTCACCCCAAATACATATACACACAATGATATTTGTGAAACAAAATATCATTTCATAGATGGTGAATTATCTGTCTAGTTATGGAGATAAGTTTGAATTATTGTTAAAGATGTTTATTACGAACAAACTATATTGAAAAACTGAAACATAGCTAGTAACCTGGTTCAATCGATATCACTGGACAATCTATTATTGAACAGCTGGTACTAAAAGGGTACATATTTTATGAATGATTTTTCCTACCAGAGTATTTTCCTAATAATATTTATATATAAGTACTTGTCTATGGGATAAAACATGTGTATGTAGAGAACGGGACTGAAATTGTGCTATGTATTGAAATGATGTTGTTTGATCAATGAGCAAATGCGTCAGTAACCAAATTAAGGAAGTTTGACTGACCTACTTACATTATGCTGTTTTGGCATTATAAGAATTCAGTTTTATAGCTTTATCCACAACAAATAAAAAATGTGCTGAATGAGAGACTGGTGTCTTCTTGTTCATTGATATATGGTGTTTTTATGGACATATTTTTAAAAAAATTCAATAAGTCTTACCAAGATAGACTATCACCTCTCCTCTTGCTTCTTGGGCTCCTCTGGACCTAGTTCTTATCAATCCTTCCCTCTCAGTATTCCTAATAAGTCTAACTTTGCCATCAAATTGTTCAATATATGTTTCTAATTTGGATTTCAAATTTTCTTTATCACTGAAATCATCAACTAATAAGATTTCCTTTAAAATATGTGGTGGTGATCGATTGAGCACAGAATGCACAGTTCTTAACAACACTGACCATCCTTCATTGTGGAAAACTATGATTACACTAGTGCTGGGTAAGTTTTCTGGATAATCCCAATGCTTGCATTCTTCTAAACGAGTATCTAAAATTGAAGTATCATAACTTTAAGCAATTCAATATTCCAACAAACTTTTACAATAACAATGTATACAATGTAGAAATAATGGAATACTTGAGAATAAGAAAAAATGTTGAAATTGTTGTTAACAAGGTTGTTAATTAATACATACTTCAATAAACAAAATCACAAAGCTGATTTACTAAGACATATTCTCGGACATATTTTAAAACAAAAATAATCATGTTACAAGAAAAGTAATACTGAACACATTTTATTAACATTTCCAAGCTAAGAGAAGAAGCACTATCCTAAGAACATGGGATATGCACTTTACTGGATTCCATTCCCATTCCTAGTATAGGTACATGTCCACCAGCTGACAAATTGACACTGATGACAGTCATCTTTGGGATAAACAATTATTTGGATAGATTTTAGATTTGTAATTTTTTGAAAAAATTACAGGAGGTAAAAAATGTTTATTTTTGTCCAAATTTTTAGAAATGGGTTCTTGATAGGTACTTTTTTGTTTATTTGATAATAACAAATTACCAACCACTTGTATGCAAAAAAACACTCAGGTTTTTTTGTTTGCAATAACCGAGGCAATAACTTAATGCACCTACTGTAATAGGTTTCATTCTTCCACATTTTTGTTGTCAGTTACCTACATTTTCTATGTGTTATTTTAGGACTGCATCACTCACCTATAAGAACCACATGTTGCACAGAAAATACTTGTTATCTCAGGGCAACTGTCAGATGACATAATGTGGAATAACTCTATTAAATTTAGATATATAAGGAATAATTTTTTGTCTATTTTTGTAGGTTTTGTGAAGGTTGGGCCATTTTGGCTTTTTGTTTTTTTTGTTACATGAAGTGTAATAGATTTAATTCCAAATTTAAAATGATACAGCCAGTTGTTTAAATGAAAATTACAAAATATGAAATGTGTTGAATTCAACAAACATCAACTAGGTATATATAGCCAAGGGTGTAGCATTCTATAATAGAGCTTAATGCTTTTATCATTTTAAAGTCATAATAGTTGAAAACTAGCTTTAACCAAGACTCAAGTAATACAGACCACTAAACTGAAACATTTTAAACAATCATAAGTATTCTACGTAATGAAATATTGAAAGTATATTTTATTTCTTACCCAAGACACTACGATCAAGTGAAATTTCATCTGAACAAGCTACATTCATCCCATAGACTGATTCTGACAGATCTGCATCATTTTGTTGATTTTGTCTTAAATGATGGGGTTGTCCTTTTTCCCCAGGTCCTTCCTTTTCTTCAACTTCTTTTGGCTCGAAGTTTCCTAGACCTGTTATTAATTTGGGTGTTTGTCTATGTACTAATCTGTCGACTCTGGGAATGTAAGTATCAAAGGTAGCTGGTTTTTGATAAGTTAATAACAAATAAAATAAAACGAATATTATGAAAACGAAAAAAAATAATCTGAAAGTCCTAGATTTTCTTCCAAAGATAAGGCTCATCATTTTGATCATCAATATAAATATGGTTCTATCATTGAATAAAAAAACTAAGTAAGCAAGTGGTTTACACGCAAACCTTACTTTAGACTTTTTTTACCGTTGTGGTACAGATTTATCAGCACACACACAATACACAATCAATAAGGATATGTTTAATTTAAATTTGTGATTTAAATAATCCTGTTTTCTTAAAAGTGACAACTCAACACGTAAACAAATACCACCGGTTGGTTAGACTTATCCTTCCCATCCTTCCTTGTCTAAGGACTTATCCTTGTAGGTTAGACAGCTAGTGCCACTTGTCACTCAACACAACACAGAACCACAGAACTAAATAGTTCTGTGCACAGAACACAACTTTATAGATTAGCTGAATAGATGTGGATACCAGTCGTACTAAAAATTGGAATACATGGATCTCGTAACAGTAAAATTATATAATATAGGTACTTTTTTTTATTCCTCTATGGCTGTTCGTTATCCTCATATCTTAATATTATATTATGGTCTCCATGTGGATGAACAAAAAAATTAAACACAGACTTTGGACAATAATTATTTTGAGAGTACCATAATCTTAGGATAAGTTCGTGGAGAGCACTCAATTAGTCAATTATGATATTTTTTTTAGTGTAGTAGCCTTACCTACTCACTACACCACAAAAACCCAGCAGGCTTGACAAGAAGCAAAGCTACCGATCTTGTATTTGTACTGGCATGTCTGAAAAAGCCATGTTTAATGTTTATAATTTTCTCAGTGTATTCATGCCCGTACTTATGAACAAGAATTGATGCTCAAGCCCGTGCTCAGCCTCAAGTCTTATTTATAAGTATGGGCATAAGTAAGATTCTCTCAAGGTCATACATTTCTATAAACAGCAACAAATCAGGCAGTTCACAAATGATTCCAAAATGTTTTGTATTTATTCATTTGATTATATGTGAGTATTCTACATATATAATCTGTAAATCTGTGATATACATATATTAAAGGTTATATATGATCTTCTTCACAAAAAATGATCGTTCAGAAGACATACGTCAACCCTTCGTTACTCAGTGAGCGCTCAATAAACAGTTGAGTTAGGCGGCGGGCACACTGAACGAGTTGTGTCGATCAATTTGAATCAAGTAAAAATCAAACCGACGTTACCTTATGAGAATTGTCACACGGTTCGATCGATCGCTGTCATGTCCAGTCGAGATGTTTGATTTTCAAATTTGTTCCAAATTTACTCGACACTCGATACAGCCACACATGCGTAAATAGTAATTTGTTTTCGAACTTCTAACCCATAGAGAAATATTGTCTATGTTCTAACCTATGCTATTTATATATTTATTTCTCACGTTCCAAAAAATGAAGTGTATTAATTCAGAAAGGTTTCAAAATGGAAAATCAATGGAATCCTGAGGATATTGATTAATTTAGTAAGGGATCAACCAGACCTCTACGACCAATCGAGACCATCATATTCAAACATAAATACAACAGAAAAATGTTGGCGTTCTATTGCAGAGCAATTATTTCCAACAAAAATTGGTATGTTTTATTAATATGATATTATATTTACATTTCATATGAATAATAAATTACAGTTAAATTATGCAAAGCTAAATAGCAAATATTGAGGGGCACATATAGAGCCAAAAACCAATATATCTATGGAGCATCTGGTTCCTCTGCAAAGCCAGTAAAATGGCAGCTGTTAAATGTCAAATTCAAAAATTGTTTTCCTTCTGATTTAATGTGTGTGTGACGATCATTTCAAATCGCACTTGACTCGACACTACACGACTCGATACCAATTGATCAGTGTGCCCGCCGCCTTAGGTTTATGTTATGTCTTCTGAACGCTACCATTATAAATCAGGTGCTCCAACACAACTTTCAGCCAATCAGATATGACTTTTACAAATATCGATATACATCTAATTTGATCTAATTTGAAGAGTCGAGGCTCCGTTTACGGATATTTATAAATGATACGAACCTTTACATGACAAAATCGTCCGGAAATTTTCTTTCCCCAGTGGTAGAAAAATGTGAAATTTTTTGGAGATACCAGCGGAACTTTGACAAAAAAAATGTATATTCCTTACATTTCATTCATATTATATGATATGCTTATATTACAAATGAAAACCCATTTTATATGAATTATATTATATATACAAAATCCATATTTTACTACGGAGTACGGATACAGACTTGGTTGGAAGAGTCTCATGAAGCCTTAGTTCTGTGGTCGGGACAAAGCTTTGAGCCAGGTTTGGAAGAAGTTCATTCCAGAGAACTCATAGCTGTTTGTTGCATGGCCACCTACTAGAGATGGCCGTGGTTTATTGCATGAATTTCAAGCCGATGTCACTGTTGAGCAGTTGGTATTGATTGTCAGTTGTGTTCTATTATCAGCTCGGTGAAGGTCGACCTAGGATCGGATGTGTTATATTTGTTGTGTTCTTTTTACACTATTCTGTTCAGCTCTGTTGAGATAATTTTCAACCCGAGCGGGTGACCAAAGTGAACAGGAAATCTAAAAAAGAATGCTCCTTATGTTTTGAGGATATGATCAACTAAACGGCAGAGACGAACCATGGCCACCTAGAATACAAGGCCGGAATCCTAGATGTGGCAACGTGGCGCACCTGTCAAATAGTGGGCCGATGAGAACGACTTGTAGGCCTACTACAATGGTGAGAAATATGAAATAAACCAAGCTATAGAACAATTTTAACGAATAAAAATCGAAATATTTATAGGTAGACTAAATAAAATAAAAATGCAAAAGGTAATTTATTGATAAGAATATAAAATATGAAGAAAATCAGCCTCTACCTTCCCCTACAGCTGACCAGACACCACCTTAAAATAATTATTTCTTCGCCTTTTATTTCTTAATAAACCTTTATTAATACAAACTGAACTACATACAATAATATGGGTACAACAGAATTCTTGAGAAGTAATATAAATAGTGGGTATTTAAAATCATTAAACTAGATAGAATGTACAGAACTATTGTAATTAAGAATTTTGCTTTTTTTCATTTTGTTTCATGATTATTATTTATATGTTTCTTATTAGCTTGTAATTTATCTTAAATTTATACAATTTAGACTTTCTAATTTTCTAGAAACTTTGAGACTTACATAACCAGCTCTAAACTGAACTACTATATTTGATACTTGTCGAGATGTTATTAGTAAACTAATATCATAAAGAATATCTACAAATTCATGTGTGGTTACTTGTTCATCTTCTTTATGAATATTTAACAGCACAAGATTATTAATATTGAATTATATTGAATTGAATTTGTCCATATTGTGCATTTTTATGCAATAAATTTTGCTCTATTCTTACCTCGATGTCCTCGATTATCATTGATTCAAATATTTTTATACTACACCTTACATCTGGTTCATCATTGTCAAATCCGATCAGATATAAATATATACAGTTTGTTTGTTGATGACACTGTCACTTCTCTAAATGAACACTCAATTTAGATTTAAACTGTTCACACAAATTTAAAACATTCACTATCACATCACTTTTCTACAATTCCTCTTGTTGTTCCTGTTGTCTATCTAGTACCCTTCTTCGTATTCCAGGATTACTTCTTGCTGCTGGATTCTCCTTCACTGAAAGATATTTTGGGAGACTGGGAAATATTTGTGGTATTAGATTTTCCCTTAATACAGGTCTTTTCCTTGTAAATATCTACCACCATCCTTATCCTTGTACACTTCAGTCAATGAAATTTGATGTTTGATTCCCACTTCCCAGTTTGCATGTGGGATACTTCTCAACCATTTGTTCTTCACCTCATTACTTTGTGGAGACTTGAATACTGTAATATATCCTTCACTGTTGGGAGCATAACTGGAAGTACAACTTGGTACCAAACATTTCACAGGCATCTACAACAAAATAAAATACTTAAGTAATTAACCTTATTGGCTTAATTTATAAATATACTTCATTTAGGTGAGTCCAATGTGGGATGGCTTAACAAGAATCACAAATTGGATAATAATATAAAAAATAGTCTTGGTTCAAGTCATCTCTAAACATTTTCAATGAGTTTTAGAAAATTTCTAACCATACTTTATTTGATACAATTACCATGTTAAGCCTTATATTTTATATGAGTCCACAGAACAGAGAGTATGTTTACAAATTATACTGATGCTAAAATCTTTTTATTTTATATATATTATCAAATATCTTACCTCTAAAACTTAACACAAACAGAAGTCTTATGTTGAAGTTGTCAGTCTGTTAACTGCGAAATAACGATCACCAAGTTCATAAACTTTATTTAAAAAGATTGTACACACTATTACACACTTCAGATCACCTATTACATATCACAAATTATAAACACACGCGCACTATAAACGAAAATTTAACTTTTATCTACTGAATTCACGGTCTCGCAATGATAAAAGTCCAACTTGATCGGCCCACTATTCACTGTTGCCAAATTTCAGCATTCCGGCCTGTATTCTAGGTGGCCATGGACGAACACCCACAAGAGGTAATGCAGTTAGGGGCAAGAGGGGAAGAGTTAGTTCAGCTCTGTTCAAAACGAGCGCTTAAAAAGAATACGCAAAATCATTCAACTGAACAGAGCAGCTGATCTGCTCGAGCAAATTCTGTAAAAAGAACACAACTATTATCTATGGTTGTGTCTGACTCTGACAGCATGACAGTCTCTGAGTTCTGAGTGTTCTGTAAAAGTAAAACAGGTTAGGTTAGGGTTGTTGTTGTAGTTAGCAGAACATTAAAAATTAGTAATTCTGGAGTAAACATTTGTCTCATAAGAGAAGTAGGTATTTAACGTTAACTGAATATGGATTTCCAAAATAGACCCGGTGGTAAAACAGGAGGTGGTGGAGTAGCCTCCTGGTCAGAAACTAATCGAGACCGCAGAGAAAGACTTCGTCAACTTGCATTAGAAACAATAGATTTGCAAAAAGACCCTTATTTTATGAAAAATCATTTGGGATCGTACGAATGTAAATTGTGTTTAACGTTGCATAATAACGAAGGAAGTTATTTAGCGCATACACAGGGCAAGAAACATCAAGCCAATTTAGCTAGAAGAGCTGCTAAAGAAGCCAAAGATGCTCCTACACTTCTACAGCCAGAAAAACCTAGAGTGGAGCCTAAGAAATTTGTGAAGATTGGTAGACCTGGTTATCGAGTTACTAAACAAAGAGATCCAGAAAATGGACAACAAAGTCTTCTTTTTCAAATAGATTATCCAGGTAATCATCATGCTTGTCCAAGATCCCAGAGCGATAAGACATAACTTATTTTCAAATAGATGAAATGTTATGTTCTCAGTAGCATCTGGTGTGCTTTGACTTCCTGTGTGTTTGTGGAGCTAGCATAAGGGCACTGGGCTTGTATCAGGTGAGAAATGTAACTAAAAATGAGAGTTACCTTACTTAAATTTGTATGTCTGATTTTTATATATGTTTTGTAGAATAATATTCTAAAGTAGTATCATAAGTGTCAGACACTTTCCATGGACCAAAACTTTTGTGGAGACACTTTACAGCTCCACAAAAAAAATTAACTTTATTTATTTTCACATGTCTAACCAATTGTAATGACTGAACAGCCCATAAACATAAAAATTATCAGCCAGGAGTATGAGTGCTAGAGAGCACTATGAATGAGTTTCAGAGCAAGGTAGACGTCTATAGTAACTAGGTTCCCCTTCACTTATATATAGAAATAGAAATATTTATTCTCATACATGAAGGTCGTCATTACAATTCATATAATTATAAAAAAAAATAAACATTTAACACCAACAATTCACAGTTAAAAGTTTTAACATTTTAAATAATGCACATACATATTTTCCAAAATTTATACTTAGGTGACATGTTTAACTTGTTCAGAATAGTCGTTAATATTGTATAGATAGACACATATCCTTCAACATACTTTTTATTTTGGTTTTAAATATTTTTGTAGACAAGTTTTGAATTTCTTCAGAGAGTGCATTAAAGAATCGAATACCTAGACCCTGGTACTTGATTGTTCTTACTCTTGTTGGGATAATTTGATGTTTTCCCCTAGTATCATAATGATGTATGTCGGCATGACTTGTGAAGTGATTTCTATTATTTTCCACATAATTTAAATTTTCATCGAGATTTTCATTTACAATTAAGAATATCTTCTGTAAGTTCCTTGTGGCATTACTTAGCGATAAACACCTACACAAAAGCGAAAAACTGGTTTGAACAAAATAAGCTCATCCTCAATGAGGAGAAAACAAAATTAGTGATTTTTAGTACAAGTCACAGTAGGAAAAACAAACCAGAATATATCAAATTAGAAGAACAATACTTGGAAATAAATCATCATACAAAGTTGTTTAGGCATTATACTGGACAGCTTTTTTGACTGGAAACAACATGTAGAGTTTGTTACTAGTAAACTTAACAAGGTTTGCTATGCAATTAGAATAACTGCAAGATACCTAAATGAAAGAACATTAAGAACGTCATACTATGCCAATTTCGAGGCCAATTTTGAATCTGTCATGCAATAAGGACTGATTTTTTGGGGAATGGGTACCACTGTTGAAAATATTTTTATTGTTCAAAAAAAGGTACTGAGAATCATATATAAGATGGATTTTAGACAGTCATGCAGAGGACTTTTCACAGAGAAAAGGATTTTCACTGTATATGGTCTATATCTGAGTGCTTGATGTTTTTACAAAGGAACAAGAGCAAATTTGAAATAAACAAAGATTTTATTTTATTTTTTTTTTGGCTGAAGGACTATTGTCCATTTAGCCAGTAACTCTAGTATTAAATTTATTTTTTTATTATTGGGAAGGATAAAGGTAGACATTTCACACCCAGGGGTCTTTCAAGGTGACTAACTCACAAGAAAAGGTAGACCACGGATGGTAAGGGAATATTAACTACGCTTTGATGAATCCTAGTAATAAGTTATATACAGGCAGCTTGTTTAATGCTAACAGGTGCATTAAGTTGAAAGGAGGAAGAATATTGATTTTTATTAGTTCCCCATACATTTTTTCTCTATGTTGTACAAATTTTTTACACTCAAAGAAAATGTGATCCAAATCACATATAAGTACAATTGCAACTGTCACACAAGTTCGAATCAAGTACATTTTTTTAATAAGATGGGCAGGATAGCAGGCGTGACCAAATTTAAGTCTACTAATAGTGGTTATGCTACTTCGAGGAAGTTGATAATTGCTGTACCAATGTTGATTTGGAATTTCTGGAAATAGAAGTGTATACCTTGTAGGCTTGTTTAGACAATATTCGTACCATAAACGTTTTCATCTTTCTTTCAATTCAATTTTGTTATGATTCATGCATTCATCAATGGTAATATTGTTTTTCATATACTCTCCCTTCTCAGCTGCTGTTTTTGCTAAACTGTCCACATGTTCATTATGTTGAAGTCCTATATGTGCTTTTATCCAAAATAATTTTATGCGGATTCCTTCTTGGGCTAGTCTATTTATAGTCAGTTTGATTTTCGGAATAATATAATTTTCAAACGTAGCATTGATATCGAAAGGTTGACTTATACTCATTAGTACTGATAATGAGTCTGATATTATTACTGAATCTTTATATCGATTTCGTTCAATAAATTCGAGTGCTTCGCCAATTGCAATTGCTTCAGCGGAGAATATAGACGTAAGATCATGTAGTTTGAATTGCATTTGCACATTTTTTGACGGGATAAAGAACGCGCACCCTACCCCACTAGGCTGTTTGAAAGCATCTGTATATATTTCAATATAATTATTATATTTTGCTAAATACGAGGATAGTAAATACGAGGATAGTAGAGATTTAAACACCAGATATGAAACCAGATCGATCAACATAAACTATTCTAAACATTGACTCAGTTTGACTGAAAAAAACCCGACTTATATGTGTATACGAATATTTAAGAAGCTACCGAATGCTATTAAATCACTAGAAAACCAGAATCTGTTCAAAACAAAAGTGAAAAAATTGCTCTTAGATCTAGAACCGTACAATATAAATGACTACATGAACCATGTTTACTAAAATGTGAAATTTTGACGTCATTCCTTTCTTAGCTTTGTGTATACATGAATATATATATATATATATATGAGGTTAATTTAGAAATAAAGAAACATTATTATTATTATTATTACTTATTCTTTTGGGAATCAAACAAAAATAATGTTTTTCATTTTTTATTTCGACGTTTCGGTAGCGTTCCAGCTACCGTTGTCAAGATTAACTAGTAATAAAATTGATAAAAAAATTTTTGGTCCCTATCTGACACAACGAAAAAATATGACAACTAGACAATCAATAATATTTTGAAGTTTAAGACTACAAAACTTTGTTGTCAAATTTTATTAAGGTCCATTCATAGTACATCACACCTCTGGTAAAATGTGAAATACAATATTTTATTTTATGATAAATCATAAGAAAACCTGGATAAAAACTTATGATGCTATCCTGATACGCAGGTAATTGATTATTGGAAATTTCTCTTTCTAACATTGGTAACCAAATTTGACTACATTCGGCTGAAATACTAGCTACACATTTTTCTGCATTTAGTTGTATTAAAGCCGAGATTAAAGCACTTTCTTTGATTTTTCGTCTTTTATTATTGGGCTCTTTCAATATTATTTTTGTCGAATCCCATTGAATTTTATGCCCCTCTTCCCAAGCATGTTTACAAATACCTGACTTAAAGAACTCCCTATCTTTGATGTATTTTTTATGTTCACTTATTCGGACTTTCAATGGTCTAGATGTTTCACCTAAATAGAATTTGTCGCATTCACAAGATATCTGATATATGCAATTTTTTGAAGATTGTTCTTCATTTTTTGGTTTCGTTTTTGTTAAGATAGATCTCAAAGTATTGTTAGATTTAAAGCTGGTTCGAATGTTAAATTGATTAACAATTTTCTTAATTCTTTCTGACAAACCCCTAACATACAGTATTGTCAAGTTTTTAAAAATTATGTTAGCTGAATTATTAATATTATTGTTATTATTATGGGGTATTAACAATGAGCCTTTCTCTATATTCTTGATTTCTTTATTTACAAATTCTGCCGGGTAATTATTGGCATTTAAAACATTTTTCAGTAGAGTTTTCTCCTTTGTGAAATGATTATCAATTTTATTACTAGTTAATCTTGACAAATCTTGACGCTACCGAAACGTCGAAATAAAAAATAAAAAACATTATTGTGGTTGGATTCCCAAAAGAATAAGGAAAAAGTACAATTAAGAAAAACAAACTCATAATTTGAAGCTGTTTAAATATCTCTTCATAGCAAGCCGTGACTGGCATTGCCCCACACTAGAGTGTGGGGGGAGTTTAGAATGAAAAAGTCCATAATAAGCAGTTATTGCAGCTTCTTTGTTAACTATATTTGATATTCTACGTAGGGCATATACAGTTCTAGCTAGCCCACCACAAAGGCTATCTATGTGGGGGCTCCATGAAAGTCGTGTGTCTAGATGTATTCCCAAGAAAGTAATATCTTTTATTGCATTGTTTGTGTGATTTAAGCTGAACACACAAGTTTCAGTTTTACTTTCGTTGAGGTATAATTCATTGCTATCAAACCAAATTTTAGCTTTAGTTAGGATTTTTGATGTGCTTCCAGTTATATCAGATATATTTTTGCAGTGATGCGAAAAGTTAGTATTATCTGCATACATAGTGGTTAGTAGATCATTATTTACAGTATTCATGTATGAAGGTAGATCATTGGTGTATATTATAAATAGTAGGGGACCTAATATAGATCCTTGTAGGACACCTCCTTTTATTGTTAGTGTGCTACTATATTTATGTTTGTATGTTTGTGGTCTATTTTGTAAGTAAGATACAACTATATTACTAGCAACTCCTCTGATTCCATATCTTTAAAGTTTTTCAATCAAGCGAGTATGACTGACACAATTAAAAGCTTTTGAAAGATCTGTAAATATAGTGACACATTGTGACCTATTTTCAAAAGCTTCTTGAATGTTATTTATCAATGCTAATATAGCCTTTGTAGTATTTCTGCCTTGTCGAAACCCGTATTGTTTAGCCGAAAATAAATTAAATTGATTAAGGAATGTTACCAATTGTTTTGCTATTGCTCTTTCCAGTATTTTGGAGAAACTAGGTAAGATGTGAATTTGTCGATAATTATAATTATAAACTCGCAATGTCTCAGTCTAATGTGTATGTGACCTTCATGCACAACATATAGTATTCAGTATAGTTAGGATCTGTTGGAGCACATATAACTTAGTAATAGTTGTCTTGATAACATATTTGGAAGACAGACATGTAAAAAAAATGACGTTCATTTATTTTTTGTGGAGCTTTAAAGCGTCTGACAAAAGTTTTGGTCCATGGAAAGTGTCTGACACTTATGATACTACTCTAGAATATTATTCTACAAAACATAAGTAAGTATAAGTATAAAAATCAGACATACAAATTTAAGTAAAGTAACTCCTATTTTTAGTTACTCTTCTCACCTCAGGTGCCCTTTGGCTAGCTCCACAAACACACAGGTATTCAAAGCACACAAGATGCTACTGAGAAACTAACATTTAAACTATTTGAAAATAAGGTATGTCTTATCGCTCTGGGAGCTTACTCTATAAGTATATCAAGTGACTTACAACCTTTGACATTGCTATAAAGGAGAAATTGATACTCTACACTTCTATCCTATTTATAAATTGAGCTAAAGTTGAGAACACAGCTTTCTCATATCTAACAATTAGCCTGAGCTTATCGAGGAGTGTATTCAGGCAGTAGTGTATTGTCGAAAAACCTGTAAATGATCTTAGTAAACTCTTCTCAGCTTACACATTCATTTCTTCTCACTTGGTTGTAGTTTCCCAGGAGTGTACAAGTATGTGGGATTACTGTGGAACTCAGTATGATTTAAATGGAATTCCTTAGTTCAACTGTTTAACATTTTTTAAGTTGGTTGGTTTAAGCCCATGAATTTTGAAAAATAAATTGAGGTCAATTTGGGTCAAATATATTTTTTAATTCAATGAAATTTCAGTTCGTAAATAGTAGCAAATTATGCAGTGAATTTACATAAAGACTATAAAAACAATGATATATTGTCTTTGAATAATTTTAAAATCATATGTGCTTTGTGAATATTCAAATATTCCTCTGCACATGATATATCTAAACAAAATACTTTCTGACCTATTAAACAAGTTATGTTTTGTTTCAGAAATCAGTGACATTGTATATCCACGTCATCGTTTTATGTCTGCTTATGAACAAAAAATAGAACCTCCAGACCGCAAATGGCAATATTTACTTTTTGCAGCTGAACCTTATGAAACAATTGCTTTCAAAGTACCAAGCAGAGAAGTGGAGAAAACTGATACCAAGTTTTGGACACATTGGAATAAAGATACCAAACAGTTTTTCCTTCAATTTGCATTTAAAAATGAGAATAAAAGAACAACAAATACAGTTGTTCAGAGACATCCAATGATAGGAGGAGTACCACCTCCACCTATGCTACCAGTTCCACCTCCACCAAGGCCTCCAATGTTTAACCCAATACCTCCACCACCACCAATGATGAGAGCTGTACTTCCAGTGCCACCTCCGCATTAAATATGTTGTATGATCAATATGGAATTTATTATCATTAGGGTATTAATAACTACTTTATAATATAATAAAAGTTCAATTATGAATTCATCTGTTTGTTTCCTTATCTAATATAGGATTTTATCATTTAACCCTTAGATTCCCGTGCATTCGTTATCAACGCAAATAACCGTGAGGGGTACCTCGGGAACCCCACGTCATTGTAGATGTTTGAGCACATGTACAAAAGTTTTATTTAAGAAAACATGCTGCATTCAGATAACGTTCATTTTTCACAACCTCAATGCACCTACTTTTATAAGAACGCATAAGAAACAGTTCAATTTGTCTAATTCAACTAATCCAAGTACAGACCATTGCTATTGTTTGTTCGGATTTTTTCCATTCCATCTGCATAATATCTAGCCGCTTCTTGGTTGGTACAATTGCATACAACCTCTTATTTCTGTGGTTGAAAATAAGTTGAACATTTCTATAATTGTATTTGACGATTTGCTGTACTCTGTAAGACCCGGTCGTGCATTTACAAAATTTCTTTGAAGTCTCCTTCATTGTCACACTCCATTTCAGAATCGGAATAATTGAGATGACCTATCTCCTCTATTTCACGCTGTGATAATGGCCTTTTCCTCTCAAAACATCTCATGTTCGGTGCTGAAATATGCATAATATTCAGTTACTTCAAATCCCGTGCGGGGGTTCCTACGGTACCCCACTTACCTTTTTTAGATCCACAAACGAAATACAAATTGCGAAATCTCTGTACGAACTGAAAACACCCGCAGTCAACACGTACTAACACATAGCTGAACGCAACGTTGCCAGCTTCTTAAAATAAAGATAATATATTAGAGAAATTATGCCTATGGGGTCCCTGAGGTACCCCGCATGGGGATCTAAAGGTTAATCCCTTATAAATGACATTTTATTTCCAAAACAGTCATAGGCACTGCCACTTGAAATTATTTCATTATAGCATTATTGCAAACTACACTTGCTATGGTGATGCTTAATAAAGTCATAGGTATATGATAAAAAGTTGTTCAACACAGATATGGTTGGGTACGCCAGATGGAAAATATACTCCAACTGAAAAAATTGTGCGACTCTCACTAGAAATTCCAGAATACCCAGAAACATAACAGAATTGTAATAGAAATTGCCGATTTAAAACTATGAAAAACATAATACAAATTCAGGAATTAAAATAATTAAAAACATAATAGAAATTCAATTTACATTATGTATTGAGGTTGCCTATTCTGCAGTAATGCATTTACTAAACTTGCATTAGATTAGTATAGGCAACCTCAATACATAATGGAAATTGAATTTCTATTATGTATTTCATAATCTTAAATCGGCAATTTATATTATGTTTTTTATAATGGAAATTCCTGTATTATTATTATGAAAAACATAATTTTAATTCATTAACAGAATAATTAGGGAATAAACATTTTTGAAAGAAGAGATATTTTTGTTTTTGTTTTTTAAAACGATGTTATTGAATACCAAAACGGCACGCCATAAGTAGACGTATTTTTTCAATATTACCGAAGAGATATGCGAGAAACATTTTTTATTTAGACGAAACCTGAGTTAACGAAGGACACACCGTGATGATAATAGAATGGATTTTTAAGAACTTCTGGTAAAAAAGAATTGTAAAAAAAGAGAACAATAATGGTTTCATATGGCCATCTCAAAACTGATCATCTCGATCAATTTTTTCAATATGTGGCTCACCTTGTGGAGACCAAACCAAGAAATAACACGAGTTCCTTTGGGTTAAGTGTAACTGCCCCTGAATTTAGTAAAAATACTGATGGTTTTGTTTCAAGGTGATCTCTCCTGTTCCAGTAAACTTTAAGTAGTTAATTTTTTTACTTTTGATGTCCTCTCTGACAGTAATTTTTTTTAGATTTTCGGGGCATTTCACTTCTACAATTGAATTATCAAAATCGATCAATCCATCGGGACTCGCTCCAAGAAAGCATTCATCATTTTTCCCACTAAATATACCGCATTTCGTAATGTTAAGCCCGGTCAATTCTTCAAATTGGCTTATGGCTATTGATTCGTGTTGTTGTCCATATCTTGTTGCTGAATTTCTCTTGAATGTTCCATACAGCATATTTTTCACCGTATTTTGGGTTTGTTGATTGCTTCATTCTACATATTCTTCCAAAAGATGATGCCGTTATTCTATATACACGTTCTTGCTGCCATGAAGGATTATTGTTTTGTCCTACTGTAAGCCTTTCAATTTGCTTAATCTCGTCTGAAGTTTTTTGGAGAGAGTTGAAGTATTTTCCTCGAGGGGATCTTCTTTCTTCTTCTGTAATGGGTTCTTCGGTATCTCCATAATCCTCATCTGGATTAGCAGTTCTTGTTATTGTCTTGGCCCTATATCCCTTTATCTTTTTCATTGAAGAGTGTTTAAGCCCACCAACTTCTTTTCTCTCATTAACTGCTTGGTGTATTTCCCATAAGGCATTCCACTGAATTTT